>JAOTOL010000336.1:0-48820 GCA_034440575.1 Imbricaverruca yamaguchii | reverse complement strand
TCACTGTCCGTGGTCGCTGGCCGTCAGCGGTTTCTGCGGCGCGGTCTGTGGTTGGGGCAGCTGGGTCGGCGGCGCGCGGGGGTGACTGCCCGCAGTTGGTCGAGGGGACGCGTGGCCGATTGCTCGTAGGTCGCCGAGACACTGCCAATACACGTCCTTCCCCGTGCTCGGCACTTACTTTCTAATCGGCAGCTACAACAACCCGCCAGCCTAAGACAGTTGCTGCCTCAGTAACTGTCTTAAGTTGTCCCGCGTGTGACCCGTCCGGTGGCGACCCTGACCCATGGCCTGTCATCACAACATGACGACCTCGGTGTTCCTCAGTCACTGTCTTAAGTTGTTCCACGTGTTACCTGTCCGGTGACGACCATGGCCCATGGCCTGTCATCACAACATGACGACCTCGGTGTGCCTCAGTCACTGTCTTAAGTTGTTCCACGTGTTACCTGTCCGGTGACGACCATGGCCCATGGCCTGTCATGACAGCATGACGACTTCGATGTGTTTCAGCAGCCGTCTCAAGTTATCCCGCGTGTGACCCGTCTGGTGGCTGCCCTGACCCGTGACCCGGCGACCCCGTTGACCGTGTGGCCGGTGCCCACAGTGTGCCACGGCGAGCAGTACTACGGCGCCCGCATCGGTGACCTGCTCAATCTGGCGCACGGAATCAGCGGCACCGTGTACGCCGTCAGCGAGGACACCCTCTTCATCAAGGGCTTCAGCTACGACGGCCAAGGCCCTGGTGAGTGCGGCGCTGCCGGCGTCAGCGTCGGCTCGCCGGCCAGCGACGATCAATAGACCTGCCGACACTTGCAGTCGGAAGTGCCGCGTCCGGCAGACCACGCACAGTCGCCGGCCAACTCGTGCGTCTTCGAATTAGCTGGTCCCTTTGTCGTGTGTTGTAAAGTGACAGCCATGCTGCTTTCGGTATGCAACTGAATTGCTCGTCTAAAGGCTACTGTCACAACTTATTTGTCGTCATGGGGGTTGTTTGAGAGTGTGCTCTTCTTGATGACGGCTTGGAACGCTCACTGTATGTGGCATCATGGGTGTAAACATTGGGGGGAGGGGACATGTCCCCATCTCTTAAAAGTGGCAATTTCCCCCCACACAATTTCTTCAGTGTCCCCCGAAGCCTCGCTTCCTGAGTATCATCACCTCAAAATTATACTGAATCATTTATAGATTCGAAATATATGCGTAAGATAATCACCAAAAATACTAAAAGCCGATGTAGTCAATAAACGAGCTTCACAGGCTATCTGTCGTCACAAAATCTGCGAATAGTAAATCAGCAAACGTTAAAAATTTCTGCTTCCAGGCTATTCTTGAATAACATGCACCTTGACCACCTTTTGTTTTCGCTTGGGTGAAAAATTGTGCTCTGCTAGGCAACACACCTGCATTATCGTTAGGCTTTATACGTCTTAGGCTGCATTCCCCTGTTCATATATTGATATATCTTGAACAAATGCGACTCTGGGTATTCTTATCTTCAAAACCACTGAGGACAGTCTTGATCAGCCTTCAGCATGTACGTCAAGTTAACGTCGTATTCGTATTCGTATTCAGCGACGAGTTCGCCAGAGGCGTATTTGTATTCGCATCGGCATTCAGCGACGGGTTTATGATCGTTCGAATCAATTAACACTCCACACGCTGGAAGGAACTACATATCCCTCACATTACCACTTTAGCGATCAAGGTTCAACGTGGGTCAGTTTCTTCGGTCGCTTCCCATTTACTTTTCGTTTTCACCCAAACCTGCCCAGATTTGGTTTCAAATCCAATATCAAGCTTGTGGTGAACCATACTGCAACATTTCAAGTCGGTACATGTCAAGGTCCAACTTCTAGGTCAAAGGTGAGGTTCGTGTATTAGATGGCGATATTAAAGCGATATCGACCGAACGCAAGGTTCGGCTGCTATCGCTTCGATTTCCATCAAATGAGCGTCATTCGACGTGTCTTGCAATGCAGTATCAGAAAGCTAAGCAACCGAATTATTTGTCCAGGAGAAAGGCCAAGCTGATACTTCGGTCGCCAATTTAAAAAGAAAAGAAAAGTTTTCTCTCAAACTTATCCTAATTTGGTATCAAGCAATAATCTGCGAACACTCGAATAACATTTCAAATTGGAACTTGTCAAGGTCAAGGTTTCATTAAGTTCTTCGATGTTATCGCGTTGCGTCGCTATGGCTTCAATTTGCAGAAAATGGACGTCATTCATGTTCCGTCATTCGTGTTGTCTTGTACAGTTTCAGAAAGTTGACATTTCAAAATAATCTAGACGGGTCAAAATTCAAGCTAACTTTCTTTCAGTCGCCTCACATTTTTGTGGTTTTCGCCCAAGCCTACCCAGCTCCATTTAAAACTGGGACATGTCAAGGTCAAAGATTTGCATGAGTTCTTCGATGTCATCGCATTTCGTCGCTATGGCTTGAATTTGCAAAACATGGATGCCATTCGTGAGAACGAATGGACAATCGTAAAATGGATGTCAGGTGAAAGCCCATGGTGAACCCTCGAGTAACATTTTTAAATCTGGATAAGTTAAGGTCAAACCTCATGGTCAAAGGCTAGTTTTGATTTTTCGAAGTCCTTGCGATGAGTCGCTATGGTTTCAATTTGCACAAAATGGATGTCATTCGACGTGACTTGTGCCGTTTTACAATGTTAACCAATATAATTGATTTATAAGGTCAAAGGTCAAACCGATTTCTTTGGTCGCCTCGCATTTTTCTTCGCCCTTACCAACTCACATCTTGTATCAAGCAATAGCCCGTGGTGCATATCAAGTAATATTTCAAACCGGGACATGTCAATGGTACTCTAGCAAATTGCTCAGAAATCACATGAATTTTCAAAGTCAAAGGTCGAACTCATTTGTTTTCGATCGCCCCGCGTTTCTTCGTTTTCTCCCAAAGCTACCCATGCTTGGCATCAAGAGAGTGCCCGTGGGCAACCCTCGAGTAGCATTTCAACCCGGGACATATCAGATCATGCCTCAAGGTCAAAGGTTCATTTGATTTTCAGAGTCCTCGCGTTTCGTGGCTATGGCTTCAATTTGCATTATGTGAGTGTTATTCGACGTGGCTTGCCTTACAATATCAGAATGTTGAGATATTAAAATAATTTTCAAGGTGTCGGAGGTTCGGCGTGTGTACAATGATTCAGTGTAATAGGAATAGGAGGGTAAAGTCTATTTTTGTTTGCAGCCATTTTGATAGCAAGCACTCGTATCCTATATGACTAGGGGCTCCCCCAAGAAATCCGTCATAACCTGATCCGACGGTACTTCATCGCTGGTTTTTAATCTACACTGCCACATTGCTGTTCTGGACACATAATATAGAACTTCTTGAAATTGCCGCTTTCCTCTTAATGGTTCAACAGAAGTTGTCAATTTTTCAAGAGAAGCCACACGTGAATGTGCACAATTTTATAACTAGCCGGAGTTCATAACCACGAGAGAGCAATGTTGTAATCATGGGTAGAACCAGGAATCGTCATGGGGACACCTGTCTGGAGGGACGTTATTTCTTTGGAGCGGCGCCATTGCGAAAGCACCTGGAGGGGCGCCTCTGGAAGCGAAACTCGAGGGGGCGGGATGCACTCGGACCTTCCTGAAAAACTCGGCATTTTATTTCATAGGGGCGCCTCCAGCTGAAAAAATTAAATCGGGTACACTGGAAGCTTTTCAGAGGGACGCCTTTTCCTAGCCCAGGGGACGCCACCTTCCACGTAGTGGGTACATTCCCTCGGTGCCACACCCTTTATCCACCCTGGTTGTCATTGCATTGAAATATGTGCCAGTAAAACAGGAAAACATGTAGGTCCATATTTTCTTCCATAAAACCATGGTCCAATATTTTATGTTTTTCCTGCTACAAGAGGGCAACGTTTAACACACTTATAGCATTGTTCTATGGTGATCGTGAAATCGGGTTTAGCGCATACGACATAAAGCTAGCTGTTCATAGGCAGTGCTAAGGAGTGAAACTTGATAATTTTTATAACCTTTTAAAAAATATATCCTCTTTAACAATAGGAAATCTGAAAAATGTAATTAATTGAAATTGAACTGAAGTGGCTGAAAATGACATTATAAAAGCGGCTGATTTACAAGTAATTTTTTTTTCGGGGTGGGGGTGGCAGATTCCTCTATTCTGTTCAAACTTACCGCACCCCAGATTTGGGCCATGTGCCCCCCATCTTCGACACTCGCGGTTACACCCATATGTGACACCACTGCATTGGGGCATGTGCTCATCTTCACCAAGATCAGCACTTGTGGAAAATTGTGCTCTACATCTGCGGATACATTTGGGTTTCTTGATCATGCTGCCACGAGTTAAGGAGGTTCAACTTTTATGAATGTTTGCACCCAAACAATTATTTTTTTGAGCCCTGTTGACATGTGATTGTAACCGGTGAAATCCTACAGAGTCGTGATAGACCTAGCTGGCGACTACATATATATGTGAATATTTACATGTGTGAAGGATCAGACCCAAAATATATCGTTTCCCGCCAGGTTGTATAGATATCTGAGCGCAAAAGCAACCGAGACCTCATTTATTGGGCTCGATATCGTCATGCGTCCACCGACATGCCGTATGTGATCCTCTTTGCTCGGCATATTCTTCCTAAACAAGAACCGATTTTCTGCTTTCAGACGCATTTTTCTGGATTGGATACAAAACAGACGCGCCCAGTCCCGATGGGATACTACTCAACTACCCGGACGATGCTACGTGAGTATCATCCAGGTCCTGTCAGTCGCTGTGGTACAGAGCGTCTAGGGGTAAGTTGCCCGTCTCACAATCGAAAGATTGTGGGTTCAAGCCTCACCTGTCGCTACTCTTCGTCCGCAATCAATCGGCGCGAGAGATTAGCGACGCTACATGACTCAACGGTCGATGAGTCGTAAAACCAATAACCACAACCAGTCGTTGTGGTGCGATTCGTTAGCACTGGCAAGTTTGGGTGGGTAGACGGCAAAAGACCCAAAGTGCCCAGGTGTGGGCAGAATCGACAAGAATGTTCACCCCGTTTCACATGACAGCGATTGGCTCCAGGGCTACATTTTCTGTTACGATGCTGCTATAATAGTGACCTGCGCCAACAGGATGCAATTTAATTGGACCAGAATTGCCACCCATGGGTAATCAACCACATATATTGCTGTGCCTCCTATAAGCTTACCCTAAAGCAGTAGCAAACAGTTGATCTTTAGATTAGGTTGAAAATGCAAAGGAATACGTGATCCGATATTCTATAATTTCTTGAATATATTGTTACTTGAATCGAACGGGTTAGCAAACATGAGTAGAAATGCAAAATAAGCATGCAAATTCAGAAATATATGGGATTGTGTTCCTGGAATTGCAAGAAGACTAAGTATTCCTCTTGCTAAGGAAGTGCATAGTACTATCTGGACTAAGTAGAAATGGATAGTACTACCCACTTCTACTATCTCTATTGACAATCCATTTTGATATGGTCATCCGTCTGCCTACGTAACTATGCGTTTGTCCATGCGACTAACCATCTCCACGGGGCAAGACTTGACTGGGGAGCTATCATTGACTCCAAAATGTATCAGATTGTAGCATTACGAGCCATCCGTAATGATTAAGCAATGAGAATGTGACTTTACCGAATGACCACTGACATGATTGGCGGTGTGTGTTTGTGTAGAGGGGGAAAGCGCCCCCCAGATCGCATGGTAAAGGGCGCCCTGCGTGCAACTCTTCATCCCCCGTGCAACTCTCCATCTTCCCATGCAATTCACCTTCTATTCAGCCATCCTGCCTCTCCATTTGGCTCGCCGTGCAATTCTGTTTCCATATGCCACTCCTCATCTGACATCACCACATCCGATTTTGCCATCAGGTGATCCCTGGAGTGCCTCCAGATTCCGAGTGGTTGAGTGTTGATCCCCGCAGTTGATTGGATTCAAGGCGTGACCAGTTCCTCGGATTTCCACTTGAGCGGACGACGGGACGACGGTGAAGCATTCGCTGATCTTGCTCGGTTCTGAAGGTGTTGGCACGACATGGATGCAGGTCTGGGCTGAGCCAGACTGAACCTATCACTAGGCGCGCTACCGTTCTCGCGACTGCCCGTCTGTCCATATTGCCGCCAAACTACAAGTTCGATAGTCTCTGTCTACCAATACTCTTTCCTTGGTATCAGTGGCCCGTTTCGGGATCCTATTAGCGGATGTTGGCTTGCCGGAAGAATGAGACGCTACTGGCTTTGACATTTCTGGCCGCCTTCTGCTTGTCTCTAACTCTTCCGAAAGTGGTCCATCTCTTCAGAACAGTATCCACTTTATCATGCGTCTTTCTGCATCTCAACAACACACTTCACACCATGCGCAATCGGTCTTCTACCATCATCGCGCAGGGGCGAATCTATCGAACCATATTTTGGTCGGAGCAAGCGATTCGGGTCAAGCCAGAAATTACACCCAATTCGGAAACGTTCTGTGGTTTAGAACGCCAGGATAATAAGGTTGGGCTTACGCCAGCTGTATTTCAATTATTTTTATCTTGAGTTGTTGACAACCACGGAAAACAACATTCGTTTACCTGGAATTGGGTCATCCTGGGGGAAGGGAACGGTATAGACATTCCTTGATTCTGCCTCTGCTACTGCGCTGCTCAGCCCTGCCCCCCCCCCCCCGGCCGGGCATATTTGCTGACTGCGTTTCCCAGTCTTTCCGCCGCCCCTCCCCCAGCCTGACATATTGGCTGACAGCATTGTCCAGCCCTGTCCCCTGCCCCGGCCGGGCATATTTGCCGACTGCGCTGTCCAGCCCTGCCGCCGCCGCCCTCCCCCACTGTCGGGCATATTGGCTGACAGCATTGTCCTGCCCTGTCCCCTTCCCGGCCGGGCATATTTGCCACTGCGCTGTCCAGCCCGCCGCCGCCGCCCCCCCCGTCGGGCATATGGAGTCAGCCCCGCCCCGCCCCGGCCGGGCATATTTGCCGACTGCGCTGTCCAGCCCTGCCGCCGCCGCCCTCCCCCACTGTCGGGCATATTGGCTGACAGCATTGTCCTGCCCTGTCCCCTTCCCCGGCCGGGCATATTTGCCGACTGCGCTGTCCAGCCCTGCCGCCGCCGCCCTCCCCCACTGTCGGGCATGTGCGCCGACGGTCGTCCGATACACACGACCGCTCCATAATCAGACCATAAATCAGCTGACAGCTCGCCGCAGCCGGAATGTCTCCATAAGCTCTCCCGTGTCGGGACACACCATACGACGGCCGCACTTCCTGAGATAGAGAAGTGATAGGGCGAGCCACCGCCGGGGTACGCGAAATCCAGGCCACAGGACAGAGGGGCACTGAGCTAGCGAGGGGAATCCAGGCTCCGGAACCGTCGGGCACTGAGCTAGCGAGGGGAATCCAGGCTCCGGAACCGTCGGGCACTGAGCTAGCGAGGGGAATCCAGGCTCCGGAACCGTCGGGCACTGAGCTAGCGAGGGGAATCCAGGCTCCAGAACAATCGGGGACTGAGCTAGCGAGAGCGAATCCAGGCACCAGGACAGTCGGGCACTGAGCTAGAAGAAGGTGTCCCCTTGGGCAGAGAGGTAGCCACAGGAAGTACTCGATAACACGGCACCACGCCACTCGAGAGTAGGATGGGCCCAGTCTCCAGAAGTCAGACACTGTCAGAGAAGAGGGGTCCAGATTTCTGGACATCTTCAGGTTCCGCCAGAGCGTGGTCCAGGTCCCGAGACATGGTGAAGCACTGCCTCAGGTAGTGGAAGAGGGACTCCAGAAGCCTGGAGATGATTCAGCACCGCTTGAGGGGATGCAAGAGTCGGAACATAATCAGCAGCGCCACCACCGAATTCAGGTTGGCAGGTAATAGTAGGAGTCGGGGCAGTGGCGGGTCGGCAACTTTTTTTAAACAATAAAAAGCAAGCCACCTGAACACAATTAGTAGGTACCCAAGCTTCCCTTTCGGTTTCTCTAGAAGTAAGTCAAATCTAGCATAATGGCGCTGAAGTGGAAAAATTCACTGTGAAATATATGTTTCATCTTGTGCAATTGTAGCAAGAGACTTCGCATTCGTGTTTACCACAACCACAGACTGGTCGACTTTGCCCTCTCTCCTTAGGTATCCTTTATGTATCTTATATGAGATTATGTTGAAATTTGATTTCCAAACATTCCATAAGCATACTAAGGATACAGAAATCCATCCTCATAAAAAGATATCTAGACCCGCCACTGGGTCGAGCACCATCGCTGAAGGATACAGACTTCGCGAACTGGGAGAGGGAGTGGGCGGACGAAACGGACCATGTTCTGGAGCGGACATAAGAATCGGGATCCAGGGCGGATGTGGACCGACCTTCAGGCCAGTGGGGATCCAGACAGGGGGCTGGGAGCGGATCTAGGGAATCCCTATACCTGGCGGATGGCCAAGTATTTCAGTCGGACACATGACTGATACGGGAGACATGCGGGGACAAAATTTGGTATGGATAGACCAGACAAAGGGTGTCTAGTGTCAGGGCTGACACATAATCGACAAGAACCGACACGGGGTCACTGATGTAGCCAAGGGGAGGGGGAATGGGTAGCCCTGGAGGGTCCGAGGGAACGCTCCAGGCGACCACATTAAGGGGCCCATGCGGGCCACTCAAGGCGTCGTTGTAAATGTCCACAAGAGCCCCTTGGGCCAACGTAAAGGCCCCCTGGACTTCCGAAACGGGCCTTGGCTGTTGGAAACGGTTCCAGGCTGATGAAGAGGACCGAGTCGATGGAAAGTGTCCTCGAGAAGACATTGAGGGCTCTGGACTGGGCCAACGTAAAGGGCCTCCAGGTTGACGTAGGTAACCATATTGTTTGAAGGATCCCTGAGCCGACGACGAGACCCACGCCGCAAAAAGGGCCCCTAGCTTGATGGAGAGGGCTCAAACTTTTGAAAGGGGTTTCGGTTTCCAGGAAAAGGCACCGGGTCATAAAAGAGAACACCGAGACGACGGAGAGGAAACCTAGTTGCCGGAGAGGACCTCGTGCCATTAGAAAGGGTAACTTTGGCGGCGGAACGGGGACCAAGCCGTACAAGGGCCCCTGACTTGAACCAAGCTGTTGAAAAAGGGGCACCGACCCGACAGAGGGGACCCTGGATCGCGTAGGAGGGCCTCTACGCCAGCTAAGAGGATACCTAGCCACTGGCACGACGGAGGGGGCCGAAACCTTATGTGATTGACAAGGCACAAGTTGTTGAAACCTGAGTTGTCGGACCCCCGAGAGCAACGGGAATGTCTGAGGACTGGCGATTGACACGAGGAATACTGAGGACTAAGCCTCAGAAATGAGATGTTCTTGAGAGTCAAGCATGCCGCCAAGGACTGGGGAGATCTCCAAAAAGCCGGAGAGGGACCCACGAGCGTGAAGAGATCCAGAACGCCCGAGATTTCTACTTGTAGGTGGACGCAACCTTAATATGGAGGAATACAATAGGCGAGGTTCGTCTGCACGCTCTCGCTATGGTGCACCTTCATTATGAAAAGTGTCGCCATCTGCTATTTCTTTAGAACAAGGAAACACCGTAAGCAGGCGACTGCCCGAACACTGATGACGGCCGCCCCAGTGGTGACGGCTGTCCCGGTGGCCACGGTCGCCACGGTGACGAAGGCCACTTCGGCGACGGTGGATGCTCCAGCGACCACAGTCGTCCAGCGGTGGCGGCCGCCCCAGTGGCGACGGCCACCCCAGCAGCTACGGACACCTCAGCGCCGGCAGCTGTCTCAATGGCCATTAGCGACCGTAGCCTTCCTAGCGATAGCTGTGATAACTGCGGTGCTCCGCTTTTTGACTGGTGTGACACCGCTTAACAGAACAAACCACCAATTTGCAGAATGCTGTTTGTTGGGCATTGCTGGCCAGGTCGGTTGCTAGCCCTTCCCCTGTTCCCAAATCTTGCACTTACTTTTTTTAATTCTGGTATGCACGCTTCACATTGAGGAAGCATGAAGATGATGAGAAGGCGAAACAATATGGGCTTCACCCTTATCTTGAACACCTTCACTATTAAACCATTTCTGAACGGAGGGGAAAACAGAATGAAGCATTTTGCGATGGTGTCTATGGAGACGAGCAATCGTATTTTTACCGAAGTTAATAACATTCATGGCTTCCTTAGGTATGTGTTAATATTCCCTTATTTTACTAATTGGCTTTCTTCTGTTAAGACTGTTTAACATCGACTGCAGGTCTCCATTTAGCCACTTTAGCGCGGTGCGCCTTATTTTCCGAAGCACATTGCCTATATTTATATATATATATACATATATATATATATATATATATATATATATATATATATATATATATATACATATATACATATATATATATACGTATATTAAAAAAGAGATATATTTATATATACATATATATTTATATATACACTTTGAAAACAAAGTGCCAGAAATCCGATGAGACTCCAGAAAGTTGATGTGGAAATTAAATAGGTGGATAGTCGGGGTGGGGCTCCTCAGGTGTTCGCCACACCTGGACCAAATTTTGGCTAGTCATTGCACGGGGGACATGCGGGGACATTGCTAGGAATTGATAGACTAGACGAGAGTTATGTGGCGTGGAGGCACAAGAGCTGGACCCCCACCATAAAAAGCATGCTGACGATTACTGCCTGTGACAACAATAAACGCCCTCTTTTCGTGAAATTGAATTTGATCATCCCATTCGCTTGCTGATCAGGAATTAACCAGTCCAGCTCTTCACCTTGTGATCAGCCCTACTCTTTGCGCGCGACACTGAATTTGTATTCATCCTTACCTGCCATTCAGCATGTTTGCCGTTGCATGTTGGGTAGTCATTCCTGTGTTGTATCCCGATTCTTCGGGTGGCGGTGCAGTTTTCTACAGCATTGCTTTTCGCTCAGTTTTTCAAGTTGCTTTTCTCTCACTTCGAGCTGAATTACCTCGCATCTGGGCGAACAAAACTATTTCGCACAAGTGACTGCCGATTCGGCGTCTCCTGGATCGCAAGCGCCTCTGCGACCTGAGGCCCGGGACCCGGTCAGCCCATCCAGCCGGCCTAAGGCCTGGGACCGGGTCAACCCATCCAGCCGGCCTAAGGCCTGGGACCCGGTCAGCCCATCCAACCGGCCTGGGACTGGAACCCGGCCAGCCCATCCAGCCGGCCTGGGACCGGGTCAACCCATCCAGCCGGCCTGGGACCGGGACCGGGTCAACCCATCCAGCCGGCCTGGGACCGGGACCGGGTCAACCCATCCAGCCGGCCTGGGACTGGGACCGGGTCAGCCCATCCAGCCGGCCTGGGACTGGGACCGGGTCAGCCCATCCAGCCGGCCTTGGACTGGGACCGGGTCAGCCCATCCAGCCGGCCTGGGACCGGGACCCGGTCAGCCCATCCAGCCGGCCTAAGCCAGCTGGCGGTCCGATCCCTGCTCCGCCACCGACCCAGCCAACCCGGCCGCCAATCGATGCCGGCTGATAAACGCCGTCTGACCACTCCCTAAGCAGGTCCCCGGTTGGCAGTGGTGGCCGCGTCGCCGCCGTCGCTGCCGTCGCCGCCGTCGCCGCCGTCACCACCGTCGCTGCCGTCGCTGCCGTCGCCCCCGTTGCCGCCGTCGCCGCCGTCGCCCCCGTCGCCACCGTCGCCGCCGTGGCTGCCGTCGCCCCGTCGCTGCCGTCGCTGCCGTCGCCACCGTCGCCCCCGTCGCCGCCGTCGCTGACGTCGCCCCCGTCGCCCTCGTCGCTGCCGTCGCTGCCGTCGCCCCGTCGCCCCCGTCGCTGCCGTCGCCACCGTCGCCGCCGTCGCCGCCGTCGCTGCCGTCGCCCCCGTCGCCCCCGTCGCCCTCGTCGCCCTCGTCGCTGCCGTCGCTGCCGTCGTCACCGTCGCCCCCGTCGCTGCCGTCGCCGCGCGACTGCGGGCGCCACGCGCAAGCTCAGCTCTGATGGTTATGAGCTCGGGAACGTGCGCCGGGTTAACCTCAAATGTCGTGCCGGCCAGTACACTGCCCTGTTGTGCGGTGGCCACGAGACCGCAGCACACGTGGAATTATTCCTTCGGAAAACTTACAGATAAAAATATAATCAATGTTCTATATTCTTGGTTTTTATCCGTGCCGTTTTCATGGGGCCTTTTTAACGCCCCCTAAAGTTTTCTGCGAATAGGAAAAATTGCGCGCGGCAGCGCGCCGAACCCTGGCATGCCTTTTCCATATTAATTTGACATGTTGTCTTGAAATGTTGAGATGAGGTCATTCACAGTTACCGAGTTAGTCGTGGTCAAGTGACACGTCACCTCCAAAAAGTTCAACCAGTCATCACGCTTTAACTGGTAAATGTATTTTAGTGAAACTTCCATCGCCTACTTACTTATCTTTAGAGACGCAACAAATCGCACCAGAGTAAGTTGTTATTTTTTTGGACATTTTTCATGACTTATTTGTTTTGTATATTTGTCTATTATGGCTAAGGCGGAAGATTCTGGCTAACGTAAGCACATTATATGAGACTACGTTCACTTGAAGCAACGTTTCTCACTGTGCTCTACCCATTATAAAAATACAAAGTCAGAAAATCGCAACTTCAAATTTTGCAACATGAAAAATATGCTGTTGAGGGGTACCATGGTCCATTTCACATTCCTTTTCTGATTTCAAAAATGTTTGTTTGCAAAATCCTCCGCAAATGAACTCCCCAGAGCCAGAAACATGACGTCAACCGTGACGTCATAACCACTTAGTGACGTCACTTTTTGAGGTAATAAAACTGTGGGGATGGTTTCTGGACCCATTCGTTGAGCACGTTCCGATGCCACTTCTTTCGGTTTCGTGTGACGCCTAGTTTGGAGAATATGGAGGGGGGTTTATGATTATCCTTCCCCATAAATTATCCCTTCCCGTACAAATTTGACCAGAATGACGGTGTGGTTTAATATCCATGTTCGTAACTTGTAAACGTGTATGCATTAATAAAATACGTATACACTGATGCGCTTCTGGATTTGCATGATACGTATACGATGCACTACAGTGATGAGTGTCCGATAAATATATTGGAATGGCAAGATATGATGGGACTGATTTGTGTGAAAGGGCACAGGAGGCTTATAGCGAACATCAGATCTGATTCACAGTGCACTGTGGACACTGAATTAGAGGAGGGATGTCCACTGGTGCAATTGCATGCCATACAGATTAAGTGTATGTGCTGGGTGGGTGTGTGCATGTTGTCGGCTGGGTGTCTCTGCGGATGTGTATAACATAGGCGTGGCTCTGACGCAGGGGAGACGACAGCATGCTGCAGCAGTACAAGAACGCCGACATCATCCTACGACTGCCGGCCGGCAACAAAGTGCAGGACATGAAGTGGCTCTCCATCTGGTGTCGCCGCTTCACGGTGAGCAGCTCCTCACCCCTCTCAACGTCCCTAAGAATTCCTTCAGCGCCCGCCTGTGGCTCGAACCCACTATGTTCGGGCGGGAATATGACGCTGCATCTGCCTGTAGCACACAACTTCTTCTTTTGAAAGCGACACTGCAGGCTATAGTAGGCTGTTTGCCACAAATGTTCAAAGTCTGAGACGTGACGTATTTCGGGGAATGTGCGTTGGACCATGCAATTTAGCCTCTGAATGATGAAAGGACTGTGTCATAACCAACATGGTTTCTCGTCTTCTGCATAGCCAACATCTTTCTCGTAAGTGCATAGTTCCAACATGTTTGACTGGCGCCACCACTGGCGAGGAAGGTTCTTGCTCCACCGATGCATGTATTAAAACTAAAAACTAAATAGAACATTGATGAGTTTCGTCCGAGTATACGAGGACCGATCAACAATTGAGCAACTTCATATCTGATGTTGCATCTTGCACCAAGCACATTTATATCATATTATGTATGCGACTGAATTACTTCCTGTCAGTTTTCCTCATCCAAGTACTGCGCCTCAGTTATCCTTACGTGACCCCCTCCCCTAATACCTACCTAACTGAGCTTCCCCGATGTTCAATGTTCTGAATGTCTGTGCTGCCTTATGGTTCTGCAGGCACCAGACATATTCTTAAATGGTCCAGATTCCAGTAGAGATGCACGGATCTGACGAGATATATCGGATTAAAAGCTTGATTTAGTGAGTATGCATTGAACATGCTGTCCTTGAACCTGTGGATATACAACAGCTGGTAGAGCATGCGACAACACCACCGGCCACCTGGCGAGCCGAAAGCCTGACACGGTGTTGGCTGGGTAGCTGACCGGAAGAGCGATAGCGGTGTCAGGACGGTGACGCAGGGGAACGACGAGGGGCGGGAGCAAGGCAGTGGGGGTTCGAGGCTCCCGAGGTTCCCTTGGCTGACTAGCACACTGACATCTCCGCCAAAGTGGCGCTGCGCTGGTGATCCAGGGTGGACCGGAAACGTAGCAGGAGTACTTTCTGCCACCTTTTAAAGCGTAAGCGACCTTTAATGGTTGCTTTTTACAGTTATATTGTGTTCCCTTTGCTGATCGTTTCAACCTCTTGTGGCACTTGCCACAAGATCGTCGAATACTTATCGTAATATCTGTATTACATGTCGCAAGGAAGTAATTAAGTAAATTTATGACGAAATATACTGCAGCAGAATCACATCCAAAGGGTTCAAGTACAAATTGTCATATGCAAATTGTCCGCAAAGGCAGTTGTTCACATGGCTGATCTTACATACATAATTATTCACATATGTACGCGCACGATTATGGCCGTGCCACATATAGTCTGACATAACCTATTTGTATTCCGAAAGTTCGTACATATAAGCAAAGCTTCGCATGCTCACTAGCTGATCGAGAGTAGATCGAAGATAAACAGTCAGACCGTGCCCCACCACCACAAGTCGACCAAGTTGAATGCAAAATGCTTGTTTTTTTCGGAAAGACTGGAATTTTCGTATGCACACAAGCTTTGCTGCTCATTTCTTGCTGCATGAGTATCGAAAATCGTTTTGATCGATATATGGGAAAAATAATTGCATTATTATTAGCCGGAGACTATTTGGCCCCTTTCATGCTGGTTTGACTCCACATAAATCGGTTGGCTGGATCCGCTGGTGCTCAATGATCTGACCCAGCCAATAATCTAACCCAGCCATATACGAACATTCGTGCAGATGGACATTGCCAAATATAAACATGTGCGCACGCGAAAATTTGTGAGGGTAAAATTTGCGTTGAGAAACAATTTTTGATGCGAATATTTGCGCGTGCGAACTTGAACTTCGTGTGGTCACATCGGACATACGGGTATATGATCACTTGCGAATGCGAATATTTACGCATGCAAAGATGTCATGCTGCAAGGTGTCATGCTTCGAATCAACAGGGTGTGCAACCATCTATGAAGAGGAGTCAGTACTGGAGACACCGGGGAGAGTATGCTAACATTCCTGGCATACCATAAAGGAATCTAAAGAAAAAAAAAAATAGAGCTAACCTGAGCCAAAAGGCCCTTCTTGGAATACCAGGACTCTGAACATGGGCAACAACCAGTGTCGAGGGTTCTGGGTTGCAGAAAGCCGAAGGAGGCTGGTGTGAGACCGTTTCAGCTTCCCCAGGTCAAGGTCTTTTTACTGAATCACCGCTGACGCTAAATACTACATACGAACTGCGATTTTTGTTATATGAAGGTTTTCGTGCACAAATATTTTTCCGGATGCTCCTCTGCTGTGTCCTTTGGGAATTACATATAAACCATGATTCATGGGACATTTGATTGTACTTGAGCACCAATAAAAGTAACATGGAGCCCACGAGTTGGCACCCGTACTAAAGTGACCTCTCCCGACCACTACATGAAAAACCATCACTATCACATTTATTTTTTCTCCACTATTACACAAATTTGCCACTACTACACATGCACATAGATGTGTATGTATAGTAGTTTTCGAATCAACAGGGTGTGCAACCAGCTATTGCAGAGGAGTCAGTACTGAAGACACCGGAGGAGGATATGCTCGCATTCCTGGAATACTAGGGCTCCAGACATGGGCAACAGCCAGTGTCGAGGATTCTGGGTCGCAGAAAGCCGAGGGACGCTGGTATGAGACTGTTTCAGCTTCCCAAAGCCTAGGTCATTTTATTGAACTACCGCTGACGCTGACGCTAGCCCTCACTGAGGCCGAGGTAAGGGACTATCGGATACTGCGGACTATCGGATACTGCGTTTCCAGTGCACCTTCATCCCGCTCACATGCAATCTGTTGGGCGTGCGATGCAGCTTGTGACACAGGCTGCTACAGCAGTAGTGGGTCGTGAAGCACGGCACGGATCTATCTGCGGTCTGATGCAGCACCATCAGGCCATTCTTACCTTCGAATCAAGTACAGATTTAAGCTTCTTCCATGATATGTCCCACCAAAATTTATTAGTGGCTTCGGTTTTGACACATTTTCCACTCAGCACCCGAATTTCTAAGTGAAATATGATACAAGTATGTGCTTGCAATTGTCAGTTGAAGTCTGATTAGAGTAGAGCCAAGGGTTCCATGACGCCCTCCACCTGTGGATCACGTGGTCGGCTGCACACTATGGGCACCACAGGACGCAGCCGATCACACACGGGCTTGGCCTCCACAGCGGAGACGGCGGGCAGGGCGGCGGCAGGTACTAGGCCGCCACAGAGTGCCCAATGTCAAGGGCAATATTGCATTGCATTTGAAATGTAATGGAAACTTGCAGTCTGGGTTATGATGATTGGATTAGCTATTCTGCGCCCGCCTATGCCGTTGTAATTACTTTCGGTATGCGGGAAATATGTCGACAGACCCGCCGGCCGACGTTTAGGTTGTGTTTATATATATATCTATATATGTGGGTGTGTGTGTATATGTATCCATTGTTGTCAATGAGTTGCAACAGCATGTCCCACCCGCCTCTTCAGTAATGAAGTCGCCTGTGTGGCAGTGTTTGTAATGCATGTTGTCACCTATGTGGCGGTGTTCGTAGTGCATGTTGTCACCTATGTGGCAGTGTCTGTAATGCATATTGTCACCTGTGTGGCGGTGTTCGTAGTGCATGTTGTCACCTGTGCGAGAGTGCTTGTGTTTCATGGCGTTACCTGTGTGACAGTGTTTGTGATGCACAACGTCATCTGCGTGATAGTGTTTGTGATGCATGACGTCACATGTGTGGCAGTGTTTATGATATATGACGTCACCTGTGTAGCAGTGTACATGATGCATGATGTCGCCTGTGCGACTTATTTGTAGTACATGACGTCACATGCGTGACAGTGTTTGTAATGTTTAATGTCACCTGTGTGACTGTGTTTGTGATGCATGACGTCGCCTGTGTGGCAGTGTTTGTGATGCATGGCATCGCCTGTGTGACGTATTTGTAATGTTTGACGTCACCTGTGTGGAAGTGTTTGAGATGCATGGCGTCGCCTGTGTGACGTATTTGTAATGTTTGACGTCACCTGTGTGACAGTGTTTGTGATGCACGACGTAACCTGTGTGGCAGTGTTTGCAATATTTGACGTCATCTGTGTGACGGTGTTTGTGATGCATGACGTTGCCTGTGTGTCAGTGTTTGTGATGCATGACGTCGCCTGTGTGGCGGTGTTCGTGATGCATGACGTCGCCTGTGTGGCGGTGTTCGTGATGCATGACGTCGCCTGTGTGGCGGTGTTCGTGATGCATGACGCCGCCTGTGTGGCATCTTCAGCCGCCGGAACGGCCGATTTGGTGGCAGTTTCCTCCGGCTCCGGATCCCCCGCTATGAGCTTAAGCTGGCCAAATGATAAATCTACCCGGCTGACATTCACGGCTTTAAGGAGGCCGGTCGACACTTAATCTGACGACAGCGAGACGGATGACTTTCCGACTCGGAGCGAATTTTTTTCCGTGTGGGAAAGCGAACTAAAATGCGCCGATGTAAAGGAACGGTAAGGTTTCAATGGCGCTACTCATCGACGGTGAAATCGAATGAAATTCGCATAGTGTGATGCTGCTGTTTGGAGATACTCGTGTGACATATCCCTCGCAATGCTCGTCCGAGCTTACCTTCTTCGCCCTCCAATCGTTCGGGATTCTGCCTGGTACTATAGGACAGTCCTCAAAATGCTTTTGAAGTTGTTGGCCTCTCCCCACCCGCGCTATCTTAAGTCTACACCCAGGCCAATCTATGGCAATTGTAATGTTGGTTTCATGTAAAGCATCATATATATATATATATATATATATATATATATATATATATATATATATATAATATATCAGGATGAGTCACCTTTTAAACGAATTTTGATTATAAAGGGAGCAGAACCGAGTTCACTGGAGTTTGATGCAAGAGCATATGGTTCGTTATTGGAGAATCACACCATGCATTGGCAAAGTTAACAACGCAAGTGCGCATAATCATCTCGGATAATGTTTGGCTGGGGAAAGCATTACACGCATTAAACATTAAATGCTATGAGAAAAGCATCAAACGTAATGGCTGCCTTCACCTTGCGATACAACGTTTCCGGAAATTGAATTCCTTCTTCCGGTAAACGCGGACCTTCGCCTTTGTGCCATTTCACAGTAAACGTGGGCATTTACTGATTTGTCAGTGATAATGTTGCTGTCAGATATAGTGGGACAGACCGATGTTCCGATGACGACTGCGTCATGCTGTTGACATAGCAGTCGGACGTGATCACACACAGCCGAGTTTGCACTCCATTAGTGGTCGAGACTGAACACATGATGTGGACTCGCCAATCACATTGGCTATATCCCGTAAATGTTGATCGAAAACGGATTGCGGAGATTTTCCGGAGTAAAAGGACCAGGAAAGACGTCATGCTTCCTATCGTGCACGCTGAGGGCATGGATTACCTACAGGCACATATTGATGGAACGGTATGAAGTTACACAGGCGTAAAAGTAACTGAGGGGGAGGGTGTAATTTGGAAATGTGATTGGTCCAGACCTTCCTGTACTGATGGTGCCGACAACCGCGGTGACTGGCTGACTTCAGGATATTTGTTTCAGACATGGGAGGACGGGGGACGTCAGCTTCCCCAAATTATTTTACCTGTTATCATCCCTTTTTGGCGAATTCGCCATCTGATGGCAGCTTTCGACCTCGACTTCCCGCCCCGGAGTTTTTCATGTATTAGAGCATAACGACAGTGCAATCTTATTTTTTTGCAGAACGTTTAATTGCGGACTGTAGCTATAAATGTGAGCGTTCACTAGATCATAACGAGTGTTTAATCATGAGAGCGCAATGGCGTACTGCATGCTACCATGAACGCAGTGGCAGGTGTGGGGGAGACGAACAGGAGACATGCTCCCCCCACTTCACCACATCAGCAACCTTAGCCATTGTCTACAGGGATTGAGTGGAAAAGATCCACGTAGAAATGACAGTGGATTTGATCCTTTGAAATGGATCCTCCCGGGCTTTATCAACCTAATACGCAAGCATTTATCTCACACAGGCGTCAAATGATCAAGGTCCGCCTATGCGCTCTAAAATGAGAACACGAGCGTGCCGGGTAGTGTGTGGGGCACTTATTCCCCGTCGTCCTGTTGCTACCGGAAGCTGCCGGACAGGTATATTTCACTTGTTATCAGACCTTCGTCTGTCCCCGAAGTGGGTCGAGCCCAAAACATTGTAAGAGACCAAAGGTCGAGTGCGAAGAATTTGTTTGCTTTTTAGAACGAGACACCAAATTTCCTTCTCCGGCACAAGTTTAGTTAGGTACTTCATACTGTTGTTTTTAAGCGTCAGTGGATGAAATGCATAGTCGACTTATCACTATACCGCTTTAGGTTGTAAATTAAACAAAATCGTGAAGCATACACAACTTCTTTAAGATGAGTAAGATATTGCAAAATATAATAAGTGGATATAAATAAAGCGCCTTATTGGAGGATGCTGAGCGAGAGCGCAGAATCACTTTTTCACATTTTTATTCGGCATCCCAGAATAGGCCATTTACCACACAATGCTGTTTTAACCCGCGCAGTACCGAGGGGGAGGGGGGAGTCTTCAACCGCCCCCTCAGGTTTTTCGCGGATATTGTACAAACGGTGCACGGCAGCGCGCCGAAATTTGGCATATCTTTTCCCACATCAATTTGGTATGTGATGTCAAACTTTTGAAGTCAGGTCATCTAGGGTCAAAGAGTTAATCGAGGTCAAGTGAGGCCACCTCCAATAAAGTTCAACCAGTCGTCACGCTTTAACGGATACAGATAATTTAATGAAACTTTCAGCATTTACTTATCTTTAGAGAGGCAGCAAAACGCATGAGAGGAATTTTCAACTTTTTCCGTTTTTGACTACTTATAACTTTTGCATATTTGCCTATTAGAGTTAAAATCGAAGATTCTGGCCAAAATAAGCATTTTATCAGAGCACGTTGACTTCCAACAACGTTTCTCGGTCTGCTCTACCCATTAGGAAAGGAAAATAAAAAACACTTGGAAAATCAAAATTTTGAAATTTCATTAATAAAAATTGATTTGGGGGTGGAGGAACAAATTGCATGGCCCTGGTCGATTTCGCTGTCCTTTTCTGATTCCAAATAATTTTTTCGTCAAACATCACCCAAAATGAACTCCCCAGAGCCAAAAACATAACGTAAGTCTGGAAAATCTAGCCCCACCTAGTAACGTCACTTTTGGGTGAAAAATGTTTTGGGGGTGGACCCGGGCCCTACTCGTCCAGTGGTTTCCGATGACACCTCTTTCGCTTTCGTGCGACGCTTAGTTTGTATTTTAGATGGGGTTACTATCCCCCTCCAGAGACTAGGGCTACTATCCCCAGTGAGGATCTGACCGGAGAGACGGGTTAACGTATGGGTAAATGAAAATACTTTTTTCTTTCGAGAATGAGTCCAAAACTGTGGATAGACTCTGTCTGTACATAGGCAATTAACGTGATGTAAAACATGCTGCTTTTAAAGCACGTTCCTTTCGGCATACGTGTGTCTCTATTGTGTTGATATTTATTTTGCTGGAATAAAGAGAAAGTGAAGGCCTTGTTGCTGGTTGCTATTTTTGCCATGCGCATTGGCACATTGCATACTGGTGAGCGACCAATTTGCTCTTCACATCAGTTCATTTGTTGGCATCTGTGAAAAAGGGTGTGGATTTCACATCGCAATCTTCACCCACGAAATCGGATACAGCTGGCTCTACTTGGACATGTTTAAGAAACTGTAAGTTGTTCGACGTCAGCATCATGTATCCAAGGTTTCATGAACGTTCTTCGCTGCAACGCCACACGACCACTTCACTTCGTAACTCTCCTGAAATCAGAGCTCCTTGCCATATTTCCGAACTATCCTCAACACCACAGTTCATACTGTCACCGTGTCTCTCGCATGCTTTTAGCCGAGTATTTCTGAGCCTATCCCGCAACAGCCCCTGAATAAGGATTAAACTATCAGTCAGCTTAGTTTGGAAATTGCTCTCAGCGCAGTGCTACCCTAAAAACACGCCCTATTATTAATGCAGCGCTGGCACGAGGTAAAGAATTCTAGCCACGACATGGTTCCTTGGAATTTCTGGTAGTTATTAACAGTGTAGGATTGCCAGCCATACATCGACACTGCAGGCACCGCCGCTACGGAATGCTGAAACCACTGCAGCCGTCCCGGCGTCTCTCAGGGCCGCGGATCAATAACAGTTTACCGTCGGACAGAGTTGAGTGGCGAGTGTAGACGGGCGACCGGCGCATCCGCTGTCTCCTGCTCAAACCTGTGGCGGCCCCTGGCACTGCCCGACCCAGCTGTGGCGACCCCTGGCACCACCCGACCCAGCTGTGGCGGCCCCTGGCACTGCCCGACCCAGCTGTGGCGACCCCTGGCACCGTCCGACCCAGCTGTGGCGGCCCCTGGCACCGTCCGACCTAGCTGTGGCGGCCCCTGGCACCACCCGATCCAGCTGTGGCGGCCCCTGGCACCGTCCGACCCAGCTGTGGCGACCCCTAGCACCGTCCGACCCAGCTGTGGCGGCCCCTGGCACCGTCCGACCCAGCTGTGGCGACCCCTGGCACCATCCGACCCAGCTGTGGCGACCCCTGGCACCACCCGATCCAGCTGTGGCGGCCCCTGGCACTGCCCGACCCAGCTGTGGCGACCCCTGGCACCATCCGATCCAGCTGTGGTGACCCCTGGCACCGTCCGACCCAGCTGTGGCGGCCCCTGGCACTGTCCGACCCAGCTGTGGCGGCCCCTGGCACCACCCGACCCAGCTGTGGCGGCCCCTGGCACCACCCGATCCAGCTGTGGCGACCCCTAGCACCGTCCGACCCAGCTGTGGCGGCCCCTGGCATCGTCCGACCCAGCTGTGGCGGCCCCTGGCACCGTCCGATCCAGCTGTGGCGACCCCTAGCACCGTCCGACCCAGCTGTGGCGACCCCTGGCACCGTCCGATCCAGCTGTGGCGGCCCCTGGCACCGTCCGACCCAGCTGTGGCGGCCCCTGGCACCGTCCGACCCAGCTGTGGCGACCCCTGGCACCGTCCGACCCAGCTGTGGAGACCCCTGGCACCCCTGGCACTCAGGTAACCAGGGATTAGGCTCCATCGGGTTGCCGCAGCCTCTACGATAAGGGGTGCCGAAAACCGACGTGTTCCGGGGGCTATTCGCAGTCCCATCCATAATCAGCATAGACCAGTCTCTCTCATTTCACGGCTGCAGGCCAAATGGTCACGCGACGACCGTAAACGGGACCCCCTGTCTTTGAGCACTGGCCCGTCGTGATCCTGGCAGACTGCCATGGATAGCCTAAACGTGAAGTGGCGCAGTTTACCGCGCCGATAATAACTATATATAAACCGGCGCGGCCCAAGTTGCCGGTGACCATCCATGGTCCGGAACATCACAGCGATCGTGCATGGTCTGAAACATCCCATTGACGATCAATGGTCCGGAACATGCCACCGATCGTACATGGTCCAGAATATCCCAGTGACCATCAATGGTCTGGAACATCCCAGCGATCGTACATGGTCCAGAATATCCCAGTGACCATCAATGGTCTGGAACATCCCACCGATCTTACATGGTCCAGAATATCCCAGTGACCATCAATGGTCTGGAACATCCCAGCGATCGTACATGGTCAGAAAGATCCCAGTGACCGTACATGCTCCGGGTACCTGGAACATGGTTCGATGATAGAGTGTACCACACCACATTGGACATTAGCTGTGCAAGACAAAGCAATTGCAAATATAAATATTTGACAACTGTTTATGAACAACCATGTACATGCTTGAACTCCTACTCCGACTTGTGCAGGTCAATTTCGGACACGTGCTGATCAGGTCAGGACTGGTTCCGCCCAGAACTCGGAAACTGGAGGCATTCTCTCGCCTTGCGCATAATGTAAGTATCCGCTTCAGGTCACGTCTTCATGCCCGGCCGCCTGACCTAATGGCTTAATTTTCAGTCCGATTCCTGGGGAAGTCGGACTCTTCGTGCAGTAGGCGATGGTGCACAATATGTGTTGTACTAGAAAGTTGTATGAGTTAAGCAGCTTTACAACCAGCTCGCCTCAGCCTTCATTTTCACCATAAATATGCTCGTTTGATAGCGTATTTTTATAATGGGTCATACTTTAGTTACAAATGCGTTCGATTCTGTACACAAGACGCTTTTGTTCCTATCACGCCTTGTGTAAGATGACCATTGTCATCATTGTCAACCCGTACCTGATGACTTGTCCAACACAAATATAATTTGTATGCTACATTGTAAACCTTTTTATTGTTCTATGCTTGTGCTAAAAGCCGATGCCTTTTTGCATTGCCCGTACAGTTAAGCAACGATAGATCATCTCCGTTTTGAACGAGTGTCTGGCACATCACACAGGTCCAGTCCGGTCAGATCGTCATCCTCAACACAAAGACGTTCTACATCCCCAACTTCCACTACGACGGCGGCGGTCCGGACGCCTACTTCTGGGTCGGTAACGGCTCGGAGCCGTCTCCCGCCGGCACCAAGGTGCCTGACGAGCGCGGCAGGTGAGTCACGTGACCCGGCACCAAGGTGCCCGACGAGCGCGGCAGGTGAGTCACGTGACCCGGCACCAAGGTGCCCGACGAGCGTGGCAGGTGAGTCACGTGACCCGGCCGGTAATGGCCCCGGGCGTGTTGCCTCTCAACACAGTGCAACAATCTGGTGGAGAGTGGCCAGTACAATTGAATGCTTCTAAGCGTGCATGCAAGCATTTTCTACCAAAAGTCTGCAGTGTCATCTCAAACTTACGTTTAGCGGAGAACCCATGCCCGGTACACAGACGCACAAACACCTTGGACTTTCATTGTCAGTAGGTCGCAGTTTCTACGATCATATAAACGAAAGGATACTTAGCACCAATGAACAGTCATTGGTGCTGTATATCCTACAGATAAATATTTGCCACGACAAATGATGATCTCTCTGCATGACTACTGCGACGTAACCTTTGATGGTCTGCCGGCAGTTTTTGACTTGCAAAAACTCGAGAAAATGCAAAATAGAATAGCTGGATTCTCCAGCTTCTCAGAACACCAACTGAGAGCTTGCTAAAATTAGGGGGATGGAAGACCAAGCACCAGCCGAGAGACTACTAAAATGAGTGGGATAGGACACACTCAAATATAGAAGAGAACTGCATAAACTGACAACTTTCCACAGCTTAGTTCGCCAAGGTAAAAGCATGCCAAATTGCATTACAGATGTAGTGAACTCGACTCTCCTTCAGACCACTGCCAGATAGCCACGAGCTGCTACTGCCACAAGTTCTTTTATAATCGCACACCTCTATACCAGATGTTCTTTCTACCAAGCACCACTAGGCTTTAGAATAAGCTACAGAACCATATCCGATCCATTCTGGACAATCTTGCATCTAAACGAGCCTCAGCAAAGCACCTTGGAAGCGAACGTTCACCTATGTGCTACTTTTTGGACCCCATGGAAAGGAACGCCATCCACACTAGACTCCTAGGAATAACGGAGCGCATCTGCATACAATTTAAAATTTAAAATCCCAAATCGCCAACTCCAGATTGTGCGTGTGGAAACTCTAATAAATCTGTTGAGCGCTTCGTCTTCTTTTGCCCACTTTGCGCCCACCTTCAGAACTCACCTGTTCACGGAGCAGAAAAGATTCATACACAACTCAAATAACATGTCGCAACCAGCAAAATTGAACATGTTTTTTTTAATCGGCATTTTAAAAATAACGCGAATGGAGTGTGGTATGCCGTTTTCAATAATTTCCGCCTACAACAAAACGCTTTGGCTAACTTGAGCTGGACCACTGTTCATGTGCAACTCTGGTGAATGAAGATGAACTTGAGGTGGAAGAAGTGCGCGGGCACCGATTGTGCCGACGGACACGTTCATGACGTATGCGAATCATGCATACATAGAAGCCAGATATAGGCAGCTAGATCCAAGCTTGGCTTCTCTGACACCCGCTTATGATGTGCGAGTGTGTGTAAATTTGGCCCGGCAGTCTGATCTGCCAGCCGATGAAGTGGACAGAGTTAGGATTTGTCTGGACGAACTTGTTCAATTGTACTAGCTGTGGAGACCGTTTTCTGCGTAGGCACAGTTTGGTGCCAACTTAGGTGCCTGATTGCTTTATATTGCACTGTCTAAGTGCCTTACTTTTTACTAAGAATTTATGGTTGCAGTTTTACAGCAACAGCCATCATTCTTTGCTTCGAACGGTTTGCTTGCCTAGTATTGCTCGATTTGGATGCTAAAATGTTGGTTGCTATTATCGCGGTTTGAGCGGTTCGTCCTAGCCCGAGCGTCACACTTGTGAAGCGAGAGTAACGTTTTTGTTACGTCGTGCTGCGATATAGTTGTTCACTCAGAGTGTAATGTGCTCGTTTGTATGTGCTTTTAATACTTGTTATGTTAATATTACTGATGAATTGCTCTCCATCGTTGCTAAAAAGAGGTTCTCGAGGGAATTTCTGCTCCCACTCAACTCCCAGCAGAGTCTGAAGTTGCAATACAGCATTCGAACTGGAAGTTTTCTCCCACAAAACCAGATCTCCTCAATTTATTGTGACGTTTTCGAACTTTCGTCACATCATTTCTCCTGAAGTGCCGTCCGTGTTTGTAACGTACCGTCAGCAATATTGTTCAAAGGCAGGGTTTGGGGGCAGCATTTCCGCATTGACAGTTCAGCACACATCTGGGACAGCAACCGGCGCCTGTGCCCCGCCCCCCCCCC
Source organism: Imbricaverruca yamaguchii (assembly GCA_034440575.1). Taxonomy (NCBI): domain Eukaryota; kingdom Metazoa; phylum Arthropoda; class Thecostraca; family Neoverrucidae; genus Imbricaverruca; species Imbricaverruca yamaguchii. The sequence goes on along the minus strand of JAOTOL010000336.1, from coordinate 22,580 downwards.
CCGCAGATGGCCTGTCTCCCGCCCCCGCCCGCAGATGGCCTATCCCCCGCCCCCGCCCGCAGATGGCCTGTCTTCCTCCCCCGCCCGCAAATGGCCTGTCTCCCGCCCCCGCCCGCAGATGGTCTGTCCCCCGCCCCCGCCCGCAGATGGTCTGTCCCTCGCCCCCGCCCGCAAATGGCCTGTCTTCCTCCCCCGCCCGCAAATGGCCTGTCTCCCGCCCCCGCCCGCAGATGGCCTGTCTCTCGCCCCCGCCCGAAAATGGCCTGTCTCCCTCCCCCGCCCGCAAATGGCCTGTCCCCCGCCCCCCGCCCGCAGATGGCCTGTCCCCCGCCCCCGCCCGCAGATGGTCTGTCCCTCGCCCCCCGCCCGCAAATGGCCTGTCTCCCTCCCCCCGCCCGCAGATGGCCTGTCCCCCGCCCCCGCCCGCAGATGGCCTGTCCCCCGCCCCCGCCCGCAGATGGCCTGTCCCCCGCCCCCGCCCGCAAATGGCCTGTCTTCCTCCCCCGCCCGCAGATGGCCTGTCTCCCGCCCCCCACCTGCAGATGGCCTGTCCCCCGCCCCCCGCCCGCAGATGGTCTGTCCCCCGCCCCCCGCCCGCAGATGGTCTGTCCCTCGCCCCCCGCCCGCAAATGGCCTGTCTTCCTCCCCCGCCCGCAAATGGCCTGTCCCCCGCCCCCCGCCCGCAGATGGCCTGTCCCCCGCCCCCGCCCGCAAATGGCGCAAGTGGATGATTTGTACTCCAGTGTCTTGGGTCCATTCCGAAAGCGAGACGGTGCTGCGTATGTCTGCTTTTAATAACGTATCTTGGTGAACGTATCGCATATGATGTAAGTTAGCATTATGTACACTATAGCTGCCTAATGCTGGTTATTGCCTATGTACGGCATTATTACCCTGTGCCTTATGCTGGCTCTTACCTAGGTACCTGACAACTGGACGGCGGCAGCTAGTCCACAGTCACGTAAAGGAAAGTCTCTCCATGCGATTGGAGACCTAACGCAGATTTTCGACAGATTTGAACGCTCAGAAATGAGCTTAGTTGCTGGCACCTGTTGGTACAATGTGAGCTGGAACAACTTACAAGAGCTGCTTTAGAAGCTCCTGGAAGTTGCTCGGGAAGCAAATGCTTTTAGAAGCCAGCTTCTCTAAAACGGGAAAACAGCTAAACTTTGAAACATAGCGATATTGTTGCACTTACTCCTGGGTTGAAACATGGTGATATTGTTGCACTTCCCACTGGTTTAAACATAACGATATGGTCACACTTCCCCACTGGCTTAAGCACAGTGATTGTGTTGCAACTTCCCACCGGTTTAAATATAGCGATATTGTTGCACTTCCCTACTGGATGAAACATAGCGATACTGTTGCACTTCTCCACTTGTTTAAACCTAGCATTATTGCTGCGCTTCCCCACTGGTTTAAAGTTTGACCTATCGCCGATAATCTGACTTGTTTCGTTTTTAGTTCCTCAAACGCGTGCTCTGCAACATGTACTCTCTGGCTTCCATCAGAGACAGCCCCGAAGTTAATAGAGATGTTCAGCCGCGTGGCGACCAAGATCATATCTTACCACCGCGTGAGAACTAAGTTCATATCTTGGATTGGATTCTGGCTTTACGACGCACTCGGCAGCTGAGGCCATATGACGTCGCCTGCCTCTCACCCTGGCAGGAAGGGCGGGCATCGCGGGGAATCGAACCCTGTACCTATGGCTTGCCAGACGCTTAGCTTAACCACTGAGCTACCGACGCCCCCACTAAGTTTATATCCTGCCACCGCGTGACGACTAAGTTCATATCCTGCCGCCACGTGAAGACTAAGTTCATATCTTACCACCGCGTGACGATTAAGTTCATATCTTACCACCACGTGACGACCAGGTTCATATCTTACCACCGCGTGACGACTAGGTTCATATCTTACCACCGCGTGACGACTAAGTTCATATCTTACCACCGCGTGACGACTAAGTTCATATCTTACCACCGCGTGACGACTAAGTTCACATTTTACCACCGCAGCATCTTCCTGTGCTCAGCACAGTGGTACACAGAGACGAGTGGTACACCAACCAATGGCTAGGCCGAGCGTGCCGATCATCCCCTCCCCCTGTGCCATCGTATCGGCCTGTGGTTACCGCCAGCTGCAATTTGTAGCCGGAAGCCGGCTGTGCGCCCCCAACCGCAGCCGCAGCCGCAGCCGCAACCTTGGTCACATCTGACCGCTCTGACCGCTGCCGAACAGTGTACTAGTGAAGTAGCTCGCAACTGCCACTGGACGTCCCCCCTCCCAGCCCCCCTCGCCACTGACGCTGGCAGCCTGTTCCAGCTACGACGTGCTGGGCGGCTACATGGGTCAGGACATCGAGATCACGCTGCCGGGCGACATGACCGTCTACGACGTCGACTGGCTGTCGGTGTGGTGTGTCCAGTACCGGCACAACTTCGGCTGGGTCAAGCTGCCCAAGGACCTGGCCAACATCCCGCCCTACTTGGAGCTGGCACGACGCCAGGTACGCAGATGCGCCGGCTGGGCCGACTGCACTGGTTGTGGCGTATGCGCGTGTGGAGCGCGCGTTATTTGAGTCCAGGTGGTGCGGTCGAGGTGTGCAGTGTGGGTGTAGGCGTATGGCATGTGTGTGTGCGTGTGGGTGTGCGTGTGGGTGTGGGTGTGGGTGTGGGTGTGTGTGTGCGTGTGCGTGTGGGTGTGGGTGTGGATATGGGTGTGGGCGTGGGTTTTGCATGGGCGTGAGGATGTATGTGTGGGAGTGGATGCGGGTATGGGTGTGGGTGTTAGCATGGGTGCGAGTGTGAGTGTCGATGTGGGTGTTGGTGTTGGTGTTGGCATGGGTGTGGTTGCGAGTGTGACTGTAGATGTGGGTGTTGGTGTTGGTGTGGGTGTGGGTGTGGGTATCGGTGTGGGTATGTGTGTGGGTGTGGGTGTGGATGTTCTTGTGAGTGGAATGATCAGGCTATTACCTTCCCACTGTCTACATAAGTGAAACAGAACCATCGTGATCATTGAATGTTAAAGCTGCGTTGTGCACAATTACAATCTACCACATGCAATGGTAGGGGCTTGCTGCTTGGTACTGACTAGATATTGGTGTAAATATCCTTTAAGCACAAATAATTTTGAAATATGTAAATGTTAAAATAATGAGCGCAAAAAGGAAAATTGATATATCATGACCCTTTATACGGCCAAGCACCGCCCAGGTAAAAAAAAAAAGATCAGAAGGTTCCGAGTTGCCCTCAAGGTTTAAGTCAAATAGTCATTCAGTTATTGAATGGCGATGTAAATCATACCCCTCTAATCTACAGATCCTGAAGATGTGGGATTTATTCACTAAGGTAAGAAGACGTGTTAGTCGATGTCGCCTGTTAGCTGTAGATACAAATGTGCGCTCTAGCAATGGTGGAAGGGGGGGGGGGGAATCAACCTGTACAATACCCGGTAAATCGCTGCAGAACTAGAGTCAAAACCTCATGGCGATGGCATAACCGCTTTAGAGCTGTATGTTGTACACCCGGTGCATCGTAGCCTGCTTGTCACGTGAACATCTTTCCTGGCATGATATGTGAAGGAAGTCCATTGGCGTTTCTCCAACAGCCAATCACTAAGCGCATAAGAAATATTTTGGGAGGGCACATCGCCGTGTAAAAAAGACATGTAGAATTTAAAGCAAGAACTCGTGCAGTTGTTGCAATGCCAGCCAGCGGAAGCAGTTGTGGAGTCGGACGCAGTTGTGGATTCGGGCGCAGTTGTGGAGTCGGACACAGTCGTGGAGTCGGACGCAGTTGTGGAGTCGGACGCAGTCGTGGAGTCGGACGCAGTCGTGGAGTCGGACGCAGTTGTGGAGTCGGACCCAGTTGTGAAGTCGGACGCAGTCGCCTTCCGATCACGCAGCCGCCCCGCCCCGCCCCGCCCCGCTCCAGTGACGCACCAGACGCCGCGCAGCCGTGGATCGATGTGCGCGCGAGCCGTCCGTTTGACATCGCCGCCCACAGTGGGGAATCTGTGCGGCCGCCCGGCGGCGACGACGGCGACGGCGGCGACGGCGGCCGGTCGGTCGGCTCTGGTTTCCGATCGATGCTCGGGGACGCCGTGGCCGCCGCCACCGATCTGCCGTATCATCGACTGAGATTAGTGTCGACTCGTGACAGTCAGCGCCGTCCCCTCCCACACCCGTCGCCAGCCGTCCGCCACTCCCATGATCTGATTCGTCGATGGTGTCTCCTCTGATCCGATCCGCGACAGTACACCGATCCCCTCCCCCCAATGGAGCTGACCCTTTAAGAGTGTCCTCTGTGATTTGGCCCGTCAACAATGTCCACCTAATATGACCTTTCACCGCTGATTCGACCTGTCACCGCTGTTCAACCTCGTCCTTCTAGCCCAATACTATTTCGTGTTGTTTCGATCCATTGGCACAACCACCTTCAATGACTTATAATGCTGCTCGAAGCTGGTGGGGGCCTGCAGTGGAACTGGGCAGAGGAGGCAATAAACCTGTTGTGCAGGTAATATTTATGATATGCCATAGAACTAATGACAAGCATTCTTCGGGCAGAGGGATCAGTACCCCGATCTTACACCGACCGAGATGGGGTGAGGATCTCTGTCCATGCAACTGACACTGGACTCACAAGGGCACGGTCTGACCAGTGCAGCAGCCGATGGCGCAAAGGGCCGCTCAAGGAACAGTGATGTAGTCGAAAACGATACGAATTAATCGTTGGATAACACAATTTTTTTCGGACAGAAGCGTATATCTAGCATATACAAAAGTAGTTGATATTCAATAGATTTCAATTCTCGCTTTGCCTATACTGTTGAGTCCATACAAAAGCAAGATAGCAGCAAAGGGCAGCTCCGCCAGCAAGTCCAGAAGGTCATCTGCACCAAACAAGACAACTCCAGAAAAACAAAATGGGGGCTCTGTGGATCTGGCGGGGAACCCCCGGGGACAGCGGAAATTGCGCGCTTCCGAAGACTGATAACAAGGCTGCACTACACTCGAATGTTTGCTGTGCGACGCTAGATCACGTGGGAATGGCCTGGCTGTGCTGCATGATGAATGTTGTCGATTATGTGGACCATCCAGATGTGATGAATGCATGGTTGGTTGTACATGTGTTCAATGTTGGACAAACATTCATCTCGTCCGTGTTTAAGCGTTATGAATGCAAGACCAATTTGGCATCTGTCAACGACTGGTGCGACAAACATCAACAATTTCCAAACAGCGCCTCCTGACAGGGTGCCACAGGCCGGGTGCCACAGACCGGGTGCCACAGACCGGGTGCCACAGACAGGGTGCCACAGACAGGGTGCCACAGACCGGGTGCCACAGACCGGGTGCCACATACAGGGTGCCACAGACAGGGTGCCACAGACCGGGTGCCACAGACCGGGTGCCACAGACAGGGTGCCACAGACAGGGTGCCACAGACCGGGTGCTACAGACCGGGTGCCACAGACAGGGTGCCACAGACCGGGTGCCACAGACCGGGTGCCACAGACCGGGTGCCACAGACAGGGTGCCACAGACCGGGTGCCACAGACAGGGTGCCACAGACAGGGTGCCACAGACCGGGTGCCACAGACCGGGTGTCACAGACTGATGATCTCTTCCATGGGGTCAGTCCTCCAAGGTCCGGGAAGACCTCTGTGTCTATTCGATACCTTTGACCTGGCAATGATGTTATCGGCGTGTAGGCTACCCCCACCTGCGTCTTCTGAACGTCGTAGTGCGCGTGGTCGTGCATGAAGACAGACTGGGAACTGTTCAGCCGTGACATGAGATGTCCTGTCTGAGGAGTCAGTCTATGACATCCTGATCCGATCTTCTCTAATGCAAATTGGCCCTAGCCAGTGGCATAGCCGAGATTTGGTCCGGAAGGGGCGTACAACTGACCATATCTATCGATCCCTCTCCACTTTTCTCCGACGGATTTCGGTCGCTTTATTTTCGAAAGGGCCCTATATATATATATATATATATATATATATATATATATATATATATATATATATATATATATATGCACCGTTGGTTAAACACGACAGCTTGTTCTGCATTTATTAGCTTTTTATGTATGTTTTCGATATGTCGCACATTCGCTTTCACTTGAGATTCGAGCTGGTGGACTATTTCTCCGAATGAGATCATCACAAGTGTGAGTTATGGTTTCCATCTATATTTAAATACAACGTTTCGATCGTCATAGATCATCATCATGGATACATTATAGGTGACATGGCTAGATGGAGTCAAAGTTATGACAAGTAAAACAAGTGGGTAAGTGCAAAAAAACATTTCACGGGATACAAATCATTCAAGCATTTATATGGGCACTTTCATCGTCAAGTCCAGGAATCCGATTACAGGCAACAGTACACGCACGTACTCATAAAAAGGCACGCGTTACACTTCACTCATAATCGTACAGAGCTAGTGCAGAGGTCATCTTGCACTGTATGTTTATTACCGGCAAGGTATCCTTGATGAGAACAGCCTCATATACCGGCAAGCGTCTTCGATCAGCACATTTTACAAGGATCTCTGTATTAGATACTAGATTAGTGCGTGTGATAGGGGCCTTGTGTGTGTCCCTATAGTGTTCTTTGGGCCCACCACTCTGTAAGTGCATGGTGAGCCTTCTACTGAGCGTCGTTGTAGTATGGCCAATGTAGCATACTGGACGGGTTGCGCAGTCCCCGTGTGGGCAAGTTAATTTGTACACTACATTGACCTGCTTTAATGGCTCAGTTTCAAGCTGGGGGTTATTTCTCATGGTTAATGATGTCGTTTTTGGACCTTGATAATAAATCGTAAGTGATAATTTCTCACCAACTACTTTAGGTCTACAACTGCCTAGAACAATTTTCTTTATGGCACGCTCATCATGCTTCCAGGCAGGGGTCATGATGTTTTGATAAAAAATCTTGATGTTTATATTTTTAGTATGGTTGTCATCTTGTTTTTGCAGATATTTAGTTATGATGTCCTTGCATGTGGCGTCAAAGTCTCTATTACTATATATATATATATATATATATATATATATATATATATATATATATATATATATATATATACATGTATATATATATATATATATATATATATATATATATATATATATATATATATATATATACATAGCTGTTCCGAGACCTGCAATCAATGTCCAACAGTATGGTAATGACCAGACAAACAAACCATTAGCTGTCGGGAACAACCATGAAAAGAAAACATATTACTAAAAGCAAAGGCACATGAACACATCTTTAATGAGCTCATGAATATAAGTAGCTTGAGTAAAAATACGAGTGCTCATCTCCATGGACACCATTGCTTCTTTTTGCTCCCCGTAGCGGATAACATGTTGGCCTTTGTATGCTGCACCTTAATTGTAGGTCCCACATTGGCAACACCAGTGCGGAGTGCATTATATTTCCAGATATAAAATCACATCTGCCTTATATATACATATGCATATATACATTTCAAAATCATATATGCACATATATTATAAAAATATAAGAGACCATTCAGAATAAGTGACCGAAATCCGAGGAGTCTCGGAACGTGGGGGGGGGAGGGAGGCTGGCACCGGTAGATACTCTTCAGATATTCGCCCCCTCGGACCAAATTTTGACTACGCCACGAATCTGATTCGATCCGATCCAATCCGATTTAGCCTGACCTGCTGCCGAATTCTGCATGACGAGATGATCTGACAATTCGCAGCTTCAAGACTTCATGAAAGCTGACAATTCGCAATCTGATCTGATATGGCTGGACCAGATCCAGACTGACGTAGTCTGACTTTCCTAGATGTGAATAGGCCACGTCTGACCTGACATGATTTGCTCTAGTCTGACCTAAGCCGAACCGACACGATCTGACCTGACCTGTCCTTGAACCGACCTACAGCCACGCTGAACCGGACCGATCAGACCTGACTCGCCTGGGACTGACCTGCTCTGGCCTAACGTTGCGTGGCGTGGCGTGACCTTATGCCAGCCGACTTGACTGAGCGCGGTGTTGTGTGACCTGATCTGACTTGATCCGGACGCTACGGCAGGACGAGTCGAGGCAGTCGGGCTCCCAGCTGACCAACTGTCGCGCCATGGTCAGCGACAACCTGCACGTGCGCTGGGGAACCGACGGCCAGCACGCCTACGTCCAACTGTCGGCCAGCATCGAGCACGACGAGTGGCTGGCCTTCGGCGTCAGCGGCGACAGCGGCAGGTCGGTCAGCCACCGGTCACCTCGGGTCACGGGCAGGGCAGCCGCGGGTCACCCCGGATCGCTGGCAGGGCAGCCGTGGGTCACCTCGGGTCACTGGCAGCGCAGCCGCTCCTGACTGGTAACGTCAGAACTGGCACAGTGTGGCCGCAAGTGCCTGGCGTGGGTGGAGGGCCTGCTGGACATCACACTGCCCCGGAAGGGGGCCTCCTGGACATCACACTGCCGCGGGAGGGGGCCTGCTGGACATCACACTGCCGCGGGAGGAGGTCTGCTGGACATCACACTGCCGCGGGAGGGGGCTGCTGGACATCACACTGCCGCGGAGGGCCCGGAATAACAAAAGGGGAGGGGCCTGCTGGACATCACACTGCCGCGGGAGGGGGTCTGCTGGACATCACACTGCCGCGGGAGGGGCCTGCTGGACATCACACTGCCGCGGGAGGGGGCTGCTGGACATCACACTGCCGCGGGAGGGGGCCTGCTGGACATCACACTGCCGCGGGAGGGGGCCTGCTGGACATCACACTACCGCGGGAGGAGGCCTGCTGGACATCACATCGGAGGGGGGAATACCGGGAGGGCCTGCTGGACATCACACCGAGGGGGCTGCTGGACATCACACTGCCGCGGGAGGGGCCTGCTGGACATCACACTGCCGCGGGAGGGGTCTGCTGGACATCACACTGCCGCGGGAGGGGGTCTGCTGGACATCACACTGCCGCGGAACATTGCCGCAGGAGGGGGCCTGCTGGACATCACACTGCCGCGGAAGGGTGCTGGACATCACACTGCCGCGATGGACGCCGTGGGAGGGGGCCTGCTGGACATCACACTACCGCGGGAGGAGGCCTGCTGGACATCACACTGCCGCGGGAGGGGGTCAGATCGGCGGTGGAGTGCAGGACCATGGTTTGCTCACCACCTCTTCTCCCCTGTTCCTTGCTTGACAGGCAAGAACTTGCACTCTTACCATAGTAGAAAACAAAACTCTGGTCAGCCGATGGAGTACCGACACTCAACTCGGGCCACACACATGTATGAAACAAGGTTTCTAATTTAGCATTAAGGCCAAATAGTCAGGTTTAAGGGCATATGTGGATCGCTACATCCAGAAATTTCACAATATGCTTACTGTTATGATACCGAGATACCGAGACAAAGAGCTTCATTTGCACGTCACACATACACACTCGCAAGTCTACGGACTTCGACGACTCGACTCGACTTGAATCTGAACGCAGATTTCAGGTGTTTCTGAGCACATCGGAACCGGTTGAGCGTCACAGCATGCTTAATCGATAATGTGCTACTCCTTATCTAATTGAACACCACCATGCAATGTACTGCTCTTGCTTTCTTTTTTATTGATCTAAGACTCTAAAAACAGGTGCTTCGGTTTTCGAATACTTTTCCTTCTTCAGATCTGACCTAAATGCTTTGCTAGAACCCGTCCTACCAAAGTGTCTCAGGTCAATGTGCACGGGCACCAATCCTAGAACTTATATCATCCCCGCCATATACACATCTGGGAGAACCGGGGAAGTGCAATATAAAGGTGACAATCTGCAATAAAGAGATTTTACTGGGATGAGCGGACGCCTTACATCTTATAAAAGCCGAGGAAATATTGGAAACCATGCCACTTAGCTTTCCGGGTAAAAACATACAGGGCGAATTGACTTTTTGGGAAAATGAAGAGATATTCAATGCTGGTATGTAATATATATTAGAAGATGAGTTATTACATCCTGAACCCATATTGACATCACATATAGCGTTGGGCGACATAATTGATAGCATCTCTTCTCTCTATGCATTTGCACCAGGTTATTTTCTCACCACTTCTTGGAATATTGATTGCTTCGTACATTACTTTTCCACTTCTCAAAATCCCGGCAGTGTGAAACGAACTTTCTGTCCTAAATGCCACCGTCGCAACATTTGATTTGTTGGTGCGACGCAGTGGCGAATATAACCTGCGTGGCATTCGCGGCAAAAGCAGAACATTCGCGACACTTGCGCTAACAAAGCAGTGAATGCGCGCGACCTAGAATCGGCTGCGTCGCGTTTCCAGTGATTCGTGGCTGACGGCTGCCCGCATCGCATGTCTTCTGGTGATCGCCTGGCGATCCGAGTCGGGTCGGCCGGCCGGGCGAGCGACTCGGCGGCTGCAGACCAACCGACCTAACTCACTTGCACGCACGGGCAAACACATGACCGATTCAATTGATGACAACATAACTCGGCCTAACTCGATACAGCTGCGACGCCGATACCCGTGGGAGTGGGGCCGGGCCGCTGGTCTGGGCCGCTGATCTGGGCCGCTGCCGACACCCGTGGGAGTGGGGCCGGGTCGCTGGTCTGGGCCGCTGGTCTGGGCCGCTGGTCTGGGCCGCTGGTCTGGGCTGCTGGTCTGAGCCGCTCACCACAGCCATTGCCCGGTGGTCTCCGTCACCGGCGGCGGTTGGAACTGGAGCATTGATCGCCCGGGGAGTTCGGCCGGTGACCTCGATCGATTACTGCGGACGTGCATGACGTCTGATCAGTCGGTAATGGTCGCGCGCGACTGTGGGATCCTATTCAGCAACCTCTAAGGCATGCTCGGCCACATTAGCTGCGATGATCTATACACCTCGCAGAGTTTTAGCGTACAAGAAGAAATACGGTATAAATTGCATAATAAGTTTGAAGGTTCAACTTTTCTTCCGATCTCATTGTACAATCTATGGTTGGGAGAAACCTGATAACACAAATCAATTATTGAGCATATGACACGGTAAGAACTAGCGAACAGTCACACTAGGGAAGATATACAAAAAGATGATTTTGAATTAGCTGTCACATCGCCAAGTTTGGAATCGTATGGAACTTTTAAAGCGTATTGAACGTTCATTCCATCCATTGCGGTATTCTTTACTTTCATCGAAGGATTATTCAACCTACCTCGTCGGATGATGCATCACCTTGTGCGTTAAATGTGGTCAAGCAGGATCGGATCCAAAAGCATGGCTTGGGGAGACAAATTTATAGTTAAAAAAAAACGGAATAAAATATACAAATGAACAAGGGGGCAACACTTGTCGAGCCGGTTTATGATGATATTTATGTCATAAAATATTCTTAGATTTCAAGAGAACGCCATTATAAAGCACATTTCCGGCAAAATCAACCGCTTAGGAGGATGGTCCCATGGTCCCTCTTGGATCCACCAGTGTACTCAAGAATAACTCTCGGGACCTTGAATGGTCCTAGTTTCATTGTTTTGTAAATGGACCGTTAGACCTTCCAATTTGTGTTTAGTAAACCACCAGAGTAACCAGCCGCGGCATCAAACGACTACAATTATGTGCAAATGCACGCTTCACTCGCGCCCCCTGGTGAGGTTCATGAAAGGAAACTATCCTACTGCGTAGCTAATTAGTTAGTTTTTGTAGCTTAAAGGCACTTCGACCACATAGATCATGTAGGGCCCTACAAGCCAGCGGTGCGGCCCCATTCCTAAGGGTGTCGGAAGCGGCCCAGACCAGCTGCTCAGAATGGCTCACGCTCGCAATTTCGATTGTTTTCTCAGCGTTCTAACCGGGTGTCTAGTTCAGTGCTACTCAGTGCTTTTTGCAGTTCCAAATTTTGCAATTGTTTGGTAGGTGAGGCGGCCGCGGTCCGCAACTCGAGGCCTGGTCGTTGACTTCGCTGAGCATCAGCTGCGAGCAGCTGACGCACGTTGTGCCGTTGGGGAGGAGTTCCTCAGCCGTAGGAGTTCTACTGGTCGTGTGATTGGCTGAGCGTCAGCTGTGAGCAGCTGACGCACGTTGTGCCGTTGGGGAGGAGTTATACTGGTCGTGTGATTGGCTGAGCGTCAGCTGTGAGTGGCTGACGCACGTTGTGCCGTTGGGGAGGAGTTATACTGGCCATGGGATTGGCTGAGCGTCAGCTGTGAGTGGCTGACGCACGTTGTGCCGTTGGGGAGGAGTTATACTGGCCATGGGATTGGCTAGCTGAGCGTCAGCTGTCGTGGATTGGCTGAGTCAGTGGCTGACGCACGTTGTGCCGTTGGGGAGGAGTTCTGCTGGTCGTGTGATTGGCTGAGCGTATGCTGAGCGTCAGCTGTGAGTGGCTGACGCACGTTGTGCCGTTGGGGAGGAGTTCTACTGGTCGTGTGATTGGCTGAGTGTCAGCTGTGAGTGGCTGACGCACGTTGTGTCGTTGGGGATGAGTTCTACTGGATGCGGGCTGACCGCCACCAATCAGACATCATGACATCACCTGCACTTGAGTAGCTGATGCATTGAAGCAGGGCTAAGCTATTTTAAGAATTGTCGATTGCTTGGGACAGGGCTGTTGGTAAGGCTATAGGTCATTCCGGAGATAATCTATGGTCATATTATCTGGGAAGCCTGCACTCCTGAATACTCTGGCCACCTTGGTGTACGGCCATCATTAATGCTCTGCCGTACTGAATGCCTTTCTGAGTGTTCTGCCCTCTGTAGAGCCTTCTCAAGTATCATGCCGCGTACCCTGCCCTTCTGGGTGCCACACCCCGCCTAAACATCTGCAATGCTTAGTACCCTGGTCTATTTGTAACGTCCTACCAGACTAATGGTCCTGTCCTTAGTGCGCCGCTCTCCCTTCTACCCTGTCTTACTTACCGTCCTGTCCTAAATGCTGGTTCTCCTTTTTTTCCCTGCACTGATCAGTGTTCTGTCCTCCTTGGTTCTCTGCTCTACTTAGTGCTCTCCGGAGTGCTCTATTGAGCCAAGTGACCTGACCAACTTAGAGCCCTGCCATTTGTATCCCCTGTCGTACTTAGTGTCCCACCCTCCTGTCCTCAGCACCCTTCTCTACTTAGTGCCTTACCATGTATAGTGCCATACTCCCTTTGGTGCACTGTCCTCATGTGTGTCCTTCTCAATGACATACCCTCTGTAGAGCCTTTATGCATGCACATGCCCTGCTCACTCTAGTGCTGTGTGCTCTCTTCACTAATCTCCTGAATGCCATACCCTCTTCAATGCCATCCTTAGTTTCCTGTCCCACTTAGTGACCCTGTGCAACCGAATTTGTTGGTTATTTTGGTTTAAAGGGCGAATCGACTGTAATGAAGAGGATGAGTAGTCTAGGGGTAGGTTGCTTGTTTCACAATCGAAAGATTGTGGTCTCGAGTCTCACCTGCCTCTACTCTTCGCCCGCGACCAATCGGCGTGAGAGATCGGCGACGCTACACGACTCAACGATCGACGTGTCGTAAAAGCAATAACCACCTCCACCGACTATAATGAATCACCCTGTATCTCCAAGCACCTTAGTATCCCACCCCTTTGGTGTCTCGGGTCTAAGAATAGCCACTACCGGCATGGATGGTCGAGACGATGCAAAATAAATGAATAAATAATAAGTAGCATCATCCCGAGTCCTCACATTGCCACCCTACCAGCTTTAGCGTCTTCTGGGTGGCATGGTCTTCTTAGTACCACCTAAGTGTGTCCATGTCATAGTCTTGTAAGTACTAACTTCCTTAGCGTGAACACACTACCCTTCTAAGTGCCCTACTGTGTGTCCTTACCCGCTTATATATATCTGCTTTGCTCAATATTCTGATCTCCTGAATGACTTTCCCTACTAAGTGTCCTGCACTCATTAGTGCAGTGTTCTACTTAGTGCCCCATGTAGTGCTGCTGCACTACGCGGATTTACGTAGAGGCAACACAGAGAACCAATGGGCTACCACTGCGTTTTTCTTCATATAGGATAAGGATCAAAACATGCATGTTCAGTACGGCCACCGTGCGGATTGCAGCATGCACATTAGATACGGTCCGTGTAGGACTGGGAGACACCACATTACGAGACAAGCCCACCTTTACTGTGGAATATATTGTCTGGGAGGGACGCATGTGTAAGAGTGAGATGCCTCGCCTTAACTTTGTTCTTTATAAAAGCATGCTGCACTGTAGCGTGTGTTTTGTTCGTCGAATATCGAATTTGGACACGAATGCCGATACTCAGCATGGTACAATGGTTCGTCGCAGACCAACAACGGCGCATGGTTGAGCCGCAAAACAATTGTATGTATGATGTAGGTTGATCATAAGAAAATAATTGTGCGAGGTGTGCGATATAGGTGAATAAGTGAGCTTCAATGGCACTAAAGGAAAATATTGTACCAAATTAAACCTATTGAGTACATAGGTGTTAACATCAAGTGCTTAATTACTGCGAGCGATGGTGAATTTGTCCCCGTGTATGCTACACAAGTTCGACTGTTCAACGTTGCCTCAATCCGCTTGGCAGTTGCACCTTTTAAAGAATAATGGCTTTCTTCTTGTAATACCGGCTGAAAGCATAAATCGCCTTCTGAAATATTTAAATGATAACTTGCATTCTCAACAGCTTTCATCACAAAACACCATTTTAAGTACTCAAATATTTTGTTCAAATAAAAGGTTTTACAGCGGAACTTAGGCGGTGCCGGATGTAAAGGCACTTGCCAAGTCTTGCCAGCCAGAAGTTGGGCGCACAATTACGTCATGTCACGTGACATGCGCGTTCCGAGGTCAGACGACTGCGCGGTCAGTGTCAGTCCGGTGGATGATGCCGCGCTGACGCGCTGTGTGACGAAATACTCAGAAAGGATACAAGCGAAAACGAATATTGACACACCGCGGCAACTATGCTAAGTTCACATTTCAGCATAATGCATTTGAGATTGAGACACGCACACCATATTCAGTAAATTAGTCCGATTTCAGCAGTTGTTCAGATAATTTTGACTGAAGTAGACTGGCAATATGAGGTACGCGTTTTAAATTTGAATGCACTGTGCCGCATGAGCGAAGCAGGTTTTACGCATGCTTCAAAATCCGGTACTTCCGCAAAATTAGACACCATGACGTATCATCTCGGGCTGCCAAAAAACACAATTGCGATCGGTGGACAACTTGCTGCGGTGGTATGGCGCCCTAACCTGCGCTGGCAGCATAGAAGCTCCAATAACCCGTCCCTTTCCCAGTTCGCGAAAGCCGATCTTGAATCTATAGTCGCACTCAACCTCTACACCTCCTGGACATTTTGCAGCGTAACCTTATTCATGTAATACTTAGCAAACTAAGTAAACTAAATTGGTAGTCAATCCGGGTCACACATCGGGGTTCAGCCGCTCGGGTTTACCCATCCTGGGTCGCATATTTGTGGCTGATTATATCTCTGTGAGTGTTGACGGCCGTCGGCTGATTATATCTCTGTGAGTGTTGACTGCCGTCGGCTGATTATATCTCTGTGAGTGTTGACGGCCGTCGGCTGATTATATCTCTGTGAGTGCTGACGGCCGTCGGCTGATTATATCTCTGTGAGTGCTGACGGCCGTCGGCTGATTATATCTCTGTGAGTGCTGACGGCCGTCGGCTGATTATATCTCTGTGGTGTTGACGGCCGTCCCTGGCGCCGCAGACCCAGCATGATCGGAGCCGACGTGGTGGTGGCGTTCTACGACGACGAGGACGGCACCTACCGCGCAGTCGACTACAGCATCAGCCACAAGGCGCAGTGTACACCGCAGGGCGGCGTCTGCCCCGACCAGACGGTCGGCGGCGCCAACGACGCCCAGGTCATCTCGGGTCAGCGCAAGAACGGCGTCACCACCATCTCGTTCAAGCGCCCGCTCGACACGGGTAAGTGTCATACCCGATATCGACGGGCGTCTCGTGGAAAAAGTAGTTTAGGGGTAAGTTTCCCGTCTCACAATCTAAAGATTGTAGATTCGAGTCTTATCTGTCGCTACTCGTCGCCCGCGACCAATCGGCGTGAGAGATTGGCGACGCTACATGACTCGACGGCCGACGTGTCGTAAAACCAATAACCACCACCACCGGGGGTCTGGCTCCACACAGGTGGACATCAGGTTCGACGCTGGCGGGTCTGAGCACGAGGTGATCTGGGTGAACACAAGCGGGTGTCCGGCTCCACAAGGGTGGGTCATCAGACTCAATATAGAAGGTATAGAAGGGCGTCTGGCCCCAGACAGGCGGATGCCTGGCTCCACACATATGGCCCAGCAGACCAAATATATATATATATATATATATATATATAGACATCAAGCTCCACACAGGTGGATATCAGGCTCCAAATAGGCGGGTATCTGGTTCCGCACAGGTGGGCATCAGACCCCACATAAGTGGACACATGGTTCGACACAGGTAAGTACCAGACTCTATACAGGTGGACGTCAGATTTAATGCGGGTCGACACCGGCACGCACATGTGGGCGCTGGCACTGACGTACCAATAACAGTGAGTTCCAGCGTGGAACGGCTAACCCTGGTGGTTCCAGTAATGCTCTCTCGTCATCCGTCAGACGATCTTCCTGACCTTGAATGGCGCTAAATGGCATGCGTATGTTGTGAGCGCATGCACATTGGGCTCAGTATGGCTCCACGTGTTATTGTGCTTTTTTTTTGCCGGCGAGAAACAGAACAGGATGGAGGGATTTACGACTCACAGTCATTGCTTTAATGCAGAGTCGTAAAACGATGTTTTTAAAATATTGACTTTCACCTCACATGGAGCAACTGCCGTCTCATCAGCACCACTGCCAATGTCCATCCAGCCCTGTACACGATGCGAGGTAGTTGCTAAATGCGTCCATTTGCCGACCCGAGACGCGCCGGCTGTAAGCAGCCAGTTTGCCGGACACATGGTGAGGCGAGAGGAGCCTGATCTGCCACGGTGATAGATCTTCTCTGCCACTCAAATGTGTCGATCGATGATTGGTTGCCAAGCGTTGGTGGCTCACTGGAGGCTTCTCGTCTTGGACCAATCGTCAAGGCCGCTGCCAATTACGTCCCATCCCCTGCAATGAAGTTGACTTCTGCCTGTCTATTTAGTAGCGAAACAACCAGTACTCGTATGTCTTCATCTGTATGTGTGAATGTGTCTTGCCTCGTCGGCACGGATCTGGCAGTAAACACTCCGTCGGCACGGATCTGGCAGTAAACACTCATATGTCTCATATGACTCATATGTCACTTACTCGCAGGTAACATCAGAACAGGCAAGGTGGCCTCATATGTCACGTGCCCGCAGGTGACGCCAGGACAGACGAGGTGACCTCATATGTCACGTGCCCGCAGGTGATGTCAGGACAGACAAGGTGATCCCCGCATACGGTGACGTTAGAGTAATCGCGGCCATCGGCACCCTCAACACGCGCAAGCAGGCGAACTACCACTCGCAGGGCTGGGGCTCAGGTGAGGATCGACCCCACCCACTTATCCACATCAGGTGACCCTCAAAGGGCATGGTCTTCCCTCAGAGACTGGCATAATCACCATTGCCCCCCCTGGCTGTGTGTCAATAGAGCTGTGTGCATTATGCAGTGGCAGTGACGAATTTGGCCATCGAGTACTTCTATTGTGTTTGTGCAGTATGATAAGAGCCGTTGCACGTGATTGTGAGTGCAGATGTGTTTGTTTTCTATAATCTGCGCTCGGTTATTACTGATCAGAGTGCGTCCATGGCTTTACACGGACATGGTGTTGCTCTACAGACGTAACTGCCTGTCTGTCGCCATGCCGACCATGGTTGTTGCTATATGACGTCCGTGGTTTCCCATCGAGGTATTTCCCTACAGACCTACATGTTGCCAGTCTGTATGTTGCCATGACGACGAACGAAATATGTTGCCAATACTGGCATTTTATCTACATTCCGCTGCTTTCTAGTTTCTATATCGACTATCTACTATCTATCTATTACAGTGGTGTGCGTTGTATATATATGCATATATATATATATATATATATATATATATATATATATATATATATATATATATATATATATATTATACATATACACACACACACACACACACACACACACACACATATATATATATATATATATATATATATATGCCGCCCCGGTAGCTCAGTTGGTTAGAGTGCTGGCCTGCGCTGGTCTCCCCTGTCCTGGCAGCACAGGGTTCGAGTCGCTTCGCGCGCTCGCATTTAGCTCCCGGCCGGGAGTGTCAGTTGGCAGCAGGCCCGATAAGGCCGGGGACGAGCTACCGGGCGGCCGTGTCGGTGCGTTGACGGCACGTTAAACTGGAATCCATGGATCGGGTGGTGGGGCCAGGGTTCATGCAACAAGCTCTGCTTAGCAATAGATCCCTGGTTCCTATAACCACCCCAGCAACAACTCAGACTAAATTTATGAATAAAAAATATTCATGAGAGGTCATGAGAGATCACGATCCCGGATCACCATGAGATCACGGATGCCGTGGTCCAACCCAGTCATGGGTGATGACAGATAGCCGGGTAATTACGGTTTCATTGGTGAGGTTTCCGATTAGCTTTGCAGATTCTAAATTCCCCTCGAACTCGAACCCAATTTAACATCGATACTTCAACATCCGTCAGGCATTGTATAGCCAATAGAACCTCCAGCCTGTCAGGCATGAAGCACTGTTGTGGGGCTCCGAGGAATGTCAGCCGTTTTGCAGGCGGTCATGCTCACCTGCTGCGTGTCCGTGTGTGTATTTCATTGTTATTTCCTGGTCTGCCGTGCCAGAGGGCTGGCAGCCGACAACCGACCGGCGGCGAGCTGACAGTGTTGCTCCGACAGACGTGATCGACTTCAGCGCCGTCAACACGGACCGCTGCGGCGGCTTCGGAGGCGCGCCTGACGTGCAGGTGGTCAACTCGCAGCCGTGGCCGCAGCGCATCCTCAGCAACGTGACCGAGTTCGAGGCGCGCATCGGGCCCACCGGCGGCCGCCGCGGCTACCAGACCGTCACCGGCTACCCGTCCTGGGGCGTCGCCTGGTGGATCAACGGCCTGCTCATCCCAGAGATCTACGTGCGCCGCGGACAGACATACACGTTCAGTGTCGAGGGCGGCAGCGACCCCAGCAATCCAGCCAAGTGAGTGCGAGCGCGTGGCGGGGACCGCGGCTCTTCTGCGGCATGTTCGACTTCCAGGAATGTCTGGTGTCGCCCATCTAGTCCATCGTTGGTTGTACAGTAATCCGACAATGAGCCCGGTACAAGCTGAAGCCCTTTCGATTGAAGGTCAGACCATAGATGTAGGTTTCTGAACATTATTGAGAGAGCACGATAGCTAAAGGCAATTGGTGAGCCCAAATGGATTGAGGGATACCACATAGCGTCAATTGCGAAAGTTGACGTTATTTTTGGGGAGGATGGGGGGCATTGTCGTCCCAAAAGCATGCGAAGTTACATACCCCTGCGTCAGATGCGCTGGACACTCCAGCACTGCAGTAGGGGACGGGGTGGATGCGCAGCGGGCGACGATTTGCCGGGTCGAAGTGGCAGCTGCCTTGGGCCGATTCAGGAGTACGTGAAGCCCTTCTTTCAGGAGGTAGAATCTTTTTAGGTACCACCCGCTGTACATCACTGACAAGAAATCTTCCCAGTAGCTGACTGGCGACTCTCCATCAGGTACCACCCGCTGTACATCACTGACGATCCGGAGGGAGGCTACGGCTCCAAAAACCAGACCTGGCGTCGCAAGGAGACCGTGTTCGCTGGCGTGCGCACTGAAGCTCTAGGAGGTGCTGTGCCTAGCGCAGGTGAGTCTCCATGCACGGCGCAGGTGAAGTCTCGTGCGTAGTGCGGGTGCGTCTCCATGCACGGCGCAGGCGAAGTCTCGTGCTTAGCGCGGGTGTCTCCATGCACGGCGCAGGCGAAGTCTCGTGCCTAGCGCGGGTGTCTCCATGCACGGCGCAGGCGAAGTCTCGTGCCTAGCGCGGGTGCCCATGCACGGCCAGGCGAAGTCGTGCTCGGCGCAGAGAAAGTCTCCCGCCTGGCACACACCGGTGCCTCCGCGATCCTGCGCCGATGCCAGGTCATGACGTCTTTTAACAGCTGAATGCTAGTTTCCTTCCGTGAACGAGAAGGCCCTTTGTGGTTGAGTATCAACGGCTCATGGACGTCTTCATGCTGTGTATGATATATATATATATATATATATATATATATATATATATATACACATTCAATTTCCACGTGGTTTGAATGGTTTGCCCCCAGTTTGGGCAAACATTTCACTGCTAATCATAGCTGCTCTCGCTATTATTGGTAGCTTTCTTCGCCTGAATAAGTTCTTATGGGATGGGGCTCCTTTACCGGCTTCGAGAGCTTACATAAGTGCTGTCTATGACCGACCTATCTAACCTTACACCAGTCGATGCCTTGTCGGGCCTTATTCACTGAGAACGTGCGACCAACCATACGTATTCAACGGATGGGCACGGATCCTTACCACGTTGGGCACGTCCCTGGTCGTCTGCATATTCTAGCCGGCCTTATCCTTTCAGCCCCGGGGCATACGGCAGCCATCCCCTCGCGAGCTCACATGCATGGTGTGCTCGAAGCCCATCTGTGCCCCTGTGTCACATAAGCCAGCTGAATTTTACGGTCAAAGAAGTATTCGATTTGAGCTAATTCCTCTGAAGTGTTTATCTCATCGCTCCCTTTCGCAGCTAAAGGTTTCACGAACGCAAACTATATATGGCAATATTAATATTCTAGACAATTTAGACTGATTTAAACTATGTTGAACAGGCAGAGGGAGGTATGACATTATCATGCATCAATCTTGGCAATCTTCCACCAAATAGGCGCATGACTGTCTAAGTAAGGAGGTGCGTAAGCAGGTGCAGTGACTAAGGCGCTCAAATGTGCAGGCATCTGGCTGCTAAGTCGCTGTTGTCATACACGAATGGACCGGCTCGTAGACCAGGCTGCCGGGGTACGGTGACCGAACTGTTCTCTTTGCAGCTGGACGACTCTGCCAGTATGTGCACAGAACGGTCGATCAAAAGGACAACGTTGACACGTTCGAGGAGTACCAGAATACGCTGAAGCTGAGCTGCGCCGAGGAAGGCCCGCCAGACTCGAGTGGTTCGTGAAGGACGACACGCCCGACACCGTGTTCTACCAGGTACTGGTGCCAGCTCAGTTCAGACGTTCACGTGGCGGGCCAACCGCCATCCATGTCACGTGGCACGACGGGTCACCCATGGGTCACACGTGGTGAATATTGCATGGCACAGGCACTGATCAAGCCTTGCCTATCAAGAATGTGTGTCCTGTGCCGAGCATACTGTGTCGAGCGGCGGAGATTTACGCCACATTGAGTTGGGGTTTCAGCGCTACTTTGGCTGGTTGGTCATCATTGATGGGGACCTCTTCCCAAAGGTAAGGCAGCCGTTTCCTAGCCGAAGGTTTGTGAGTTGGAGTCACACCGGTCGCTACTTTTCGCCCGCGGCCAATCGGTGTAGAGATTGGCGACGGTATGTGACCCAAGAGCAGTCGGCGAAATGCATGCATGCATATGGCGATATGCATGCATACACCATATGGGTGGTAGTTGCCGGGATGTCACCTCACATTGGGCGCGACAGGTCTAAAATGCGCTCAACTTGTTTCCAGTGCTACACTCATCGCAGCCTGGGCTGGAAAATCCACGTCCTGGATGACGGTGAGCACAAGCTGAGCAGAGGCGGCAGCACCACCTGTCGGGCCGTCGGAGCACTGCTAGTTTCCGCGCTGATCGCCCTGCTGTTCAACTCCTGAGATACACGGCACATGTTCGTGTACACATGCTTCCGGGGGCCAGCAAGCGCGCGAGAGCGATAAGGCAAACGGGAGCGAGAGAACGAACGGAAACGGAAGATAGCGACCATGACGGCAAGCATCATGTTTTCATCTGCTACATCATGGAACGCCAGGAAAGACGACTGTCTGAAGCGGCGAGACAATGTTGTGAGCCGGTTTTCGGTGGTGAGCGGTTTTTCAGTGTTGGTCATAATTGGCACAGTGGATTTGCGCCGCATACGCCCCTCTGATCAGTCTGGCACTACTCAGCACACATATCCAGATCTGAGCGGGTGCCGGCTCGGCAGAAATACGACATTCTTACGGATTGTAGCGCGTGTTCTGCCCAGATCATCGAATCATGTGGGGGTGGTTGCCATGTTCCATGAGTAATTCGCTAGTTTCTGATGGGTGGTCGCCTAGGCAATCTAAGAGTGTCAGTTGGTTCCGCAATTGCAGCTGGCGACTAGGTTGAGCTGTCTGCATTGCTAGTTGCGCAACAACTGCAAACGCCTGTAAGTTCTCAGTTTGAAACATCAGTTGCATTCCGTCGCACTAAAACAATCTTAAAAGAGCATACATTTCCCTCGTTGAACCATAGCTCACATACATACCATGCATATCCAGCATGCACACCGACACCGGACAAAAAATAGGCATGTACGGCAGGTGGCGCACAGATGTGTCATGCGAACA
>JAOTOL010000335.1:0-48816 GCA_034440575.1 Imbricaverruca yamaguchii | reverse complement strand
GTGTACCGGTGATGGAGTGGGCGGACGCGTGTTGTGTTAAGTGTACCGGTGATGGTGTGAGCGGACGCGTGTTGTGTTAAGTGTACCGGTGATGGAGTGGGCGGACGCGTGTTGTGTTAAGTGCACCGGTGATGGAGTGGGCGGACGCGTGTTGTGTTAAGTGCACCGGTGATGGAGTGGGCGGACGCGTGTTGTGTTAAGTGTACCGGTGATGGTGTGGGCGGACCGTGTTGTGTTAAGTGTACCGGTGATGGAGTGGGCGGACGCGTGTGTTGATGCACCGGTGATGGTGTGAGCGGACACGTGTTGTGTTAAGTGTACCGGTGATGGAGTGGGCGGACGCGTGTTGTGTTAAGTGTACCGGTGATGGTGTGGGCGGACACGTGTTGTGTTAAGTGTACCGGTGATGGTGTGGGCGGACACGTGTTGTGTTAGAGTGTACCGGTGATGGTGTGGGCGGGTGCGTGTTGCTGATGGTGTGAGCGGACACGTGTTGTGTTAAGTGTACCGGTGATGGAGTGGGCGGACGCGTGTTGTGTTAAGTGTACCGGTGATGGTGTGGGCGGACACGTGTTGTGTTAAGTGTACCGGTGATGGTGTGGGCGGGTGCGTGTTGCTGATGGTGTGAGCGGACACGTGTTGCGTCCATGTGCCGGTGATGGTGTGCGCGGGTGCGTGTTGCTGATGGTGTGAGCGGACACGTGTTGTGTTAAGTGTACCGGTGATCGTGTGAGCGGGTGCGTGTTGCTGATCGTGTGAGCGGACACGTGTTGTGTTAAGTGTACCGGTGATCGTGTGAGCGGGTGCGTGTTGCTGATGGTGTGAGCGGACACGTGTTGTGTTAAGTGTACCGGTGATGGTGTGAGCGGGTGCGTGTTGCTGATGGTGTGAGCGGACACGTGTTGTGTTAGTGTACCGGTGATGGAGTGGGCGGACGCGTGTTGTGTTAGTGCACCGGTGATGAGTGGGCGGACGCGTGTTGTGTTAAGTGCACCGGTGATGGAGTGGGCGGACGCGTGTTGTGTTAAGTGCACCGGTGATGGAGTGGGCGGACGCGTGTTGTGTTAAGTGTACCGGTGATGGAGTGGGCGGACGCGTGTTGTGTTAAGTGCACCGGTGATGGAGTGGGCGGACGCGTGTTGTGTTAAGTGCACCGGTGATCGTGTGAGCGGACACGTGTTGTGTTAAGTGTACCGGTGATCGTGTGAGCGGGTGCGTGTTGCTGATGGTGTGAGCGGACGCGTGTTGTGTTAAGTGCACCGGTGATGGTGTGAGCGGACACGTGTTGTGTTAAGTGTACCGGTGATCGTGTGAGCGGGTGCGTGTTGCTGATGGTGTGAGCGGACACGTGTTGTGTTAAGTGTGCCGGTGATCGTGTGCGCGGGTGCGTGTTGCTGATGGTGAGCGGACACGTGCTGTGTTAAGTGTGCCGGTGATGGTGTGAGCGGACACGTGTTGTGTTACGACCGGTGATGGTGTGGGCGGGTGCGTGTTGCTGATGGTGTGAGCGGACGCGTGTTGTGTTAAGTGTACCGGTGATCGTGTGAGCGGACACGTGTTGTGTTAAGTGTACCGGTGATCGTGTGAGCGGGTGCGTGTTGCTGATGGTGTGAGCGGACACGTGTTGTGTTAAGTGTGCCGGTGATGGTGTGAGCGGACACGTGTTGTGTTAAGTGTACCGGTGATGGTGTGGGCGGGTGCGTGTTGCTGATGGTGTGAGCGGACACGTGTTGTGTTAAGTGTACCGGTGATGGAGTGAGCGGACACGTGTTGTGTTAAGTGTACCGGTGATCGTGTGAGCGGACACGTGTGTGTTGTGTGCCGGTGATCGTGTGCGCGGGTGCGTGTTGCTGATGGTGTGAGCGGACACGTGTTGTGTTAAGTGTACCGGTGATGGTGTGAGCGGACACGTGTTGTGTTAAGTGTACCGGTGATGGTGTGGGCGGGTGCGTGTTGCTGATGGTGTGAGCGGACACGTGTTGTGTTAAGTGTACCGGTGATGGTGTGAGCGGACACGTGTTGTGTTAGTGTACCGGTGATGGTGTGAGCGGGTGCGTGTTGCTGATGGTGTGAGCGGACACGTGTTGTGTTAAGTGTGCCGGTGATGGTGTGAGCGGACACGTGTTGTGTTAAGTGTGCACGGTGATGGTGTGAGCACGTGTTGTGTTAGTGTACCGGGATGGCGGGTGCGTGTTGCTGATGGTGTGAGCGGACACGTGTTGTGCTAGTGTACCGGTGATCGTGTGAGCGACACGTGTTGTGTTAAGTGTACCGGTGATCGTGTGAGCGGGTGCGTGTTGCTGATGGTGTGAGCGGACACGTGTTGCGTCAAGTGTGCCGGCTCGAGGTCAGGGTAGCCATCTGTGGCGAGCCACACGGCAGTCTGTTTATCCGGCCGTCGCACCAGACCCGCCACACATGCCGACCATGGCCGGCTGGTGTGGACCGACCGGCTCAGGCTGCCCTGCTCACGGGTAGCTGCCGCCAAGACAGGGGCCCTGCAGTCTAGCTGCAGTGGCCCTGCAGTACAGCTATAGTGGCCCTGCAGTACAGCTACAGTGGCCCTGCAGTACAGCTACAGTGGTCCTGCAGTACAGCTATAGTGACCCTGCAGTCTAGCTGCAGTGGTCCTGCAGTCTAGCTGCAGTGGCCCTGCAGTGCAGCTACAGTGGCCCTGCAGTACAGCTGCAGTGGCCCAGACATCGGCCCTGCAGTCTAGCTACAGCGGCCCTGCAGTACAGCTATGGTGGCCACTGCAGTCTAGCTGCAGTGGTCCTGCAGTACAGCTATGGTGGCCCTGCAGTCCAGCTGCAGTGGCCCAGACATTGGCCCTGCAGTCTAGCTGCAGTGGCCCTGCAGTACAGCTATAGTGGCCCTGCAGTCTAGCTACAGTGGCCCTGCAGTACAGCTATGGTGGCCCTGCAGTCTAGCTACAGTGACCCTGCAGTACAGCTATAGTGCCCCTGCAGTCCAGCTGCAGTGGCCCTGCAGTACAGCTATAGTGGCCCTGCAGTCTAGCTGCATTGGCCCAGACATCGGCCCTGCAGTCTAGCTACAGTGGCCCTGCAGCACAGCTATGGTGGCCCTGCAGTCTCGCTGCAGTGGCCCAGACAGTGGCCCTGCAGTCTAGCTACAGTGGCCCTGCAGTACAGCTATGGTGGCCCTGCAGTCTCGCTGCAGTGGCCCAGACAGTGGCCCTGCAGTCTAGCTACAGTGGCCCTGCAGTACAGTTATGGTGGCCCTGCAGTCTAGCTGCAGTGGCCCAGACATCGGCCCCGCAGTCTAGCTACAGTGGCCCTGCAGTACAACTGTGGTGGCCCTGCAGTCTAGCTGCAGTGGCCCAGACATCGGCCCTGCAGTCTAGGTACAGTGGCCCAGATAGTGGCCCTGCAGTCTAACTGCAGTGGCCCAGATAGCGGCCCTGCAGTCTAGCTTCAGTGCCCCAGATAGTGATCGCGTTCTCCCATGAACGACAATGCCGACAAGTGGGCAAATATTGATCTTGTTTGTTTGTACAGAGGCCCACATCGAACCAAGTGGGTCGCTATAGGGCGGGTGAATGTCGGCATTCTTGTGGTGAGCAGTATTCTCCCTGGTCAACGGGTCAAACCAACCACCACGGATACTGAGCGTTGTCACGTGCGGTTCGTCTGGTCTTGGTTTGATTATGTGCGTACACAGTGGAGGGCTGGTGGTGCCACACTTTTGAATACATGTGGTCAGTTGGATAAGTCTAGCCTCGGGAGCACGGGACGCGAAACGCAGCAAACGCAAACGTCAATAATTCCCATGTACAGATGTAAACATACATTATCTGGCAGGAGAGTAGTGCGTGAACAAAATATTCGTGAAATAGGGTGGACTATGGCACTTCCTGAACACCGAATAGACATCATTACTAAAGTGGTATATGCATCTTGGTTGATGAAGCCTCACTCCATATCTCGCTTCTAACGGCACCTTGTGTATACCCATCACCTTCATGTTCACTACGGATGGTGATAAACAAGCATGTCGCAGCTCAATTCCAGGTAAATAAGCTATCTATGTGAAGTGTTATAGAACAATGTGTTCATACAACTGAATTGTTATCGTCAACATTAATACAGGCTTCCCTATGTTGTCAGGTGCTCCTCAAAATAAACGAAAAGCATACTTTCAGTGCACAGTTGCACATGATTTTGTTTGGAGGGCGGAAACGATTTATTTGAAGCGCACTTCCATGACCGATTTCTACATCTCGCACGTAACGAAAATCCATTATTCTAACACTGTTGTAGAGAGGAGTAAGATGAAGGATATCGAGATCGATAACGACCGACGCCTGACCGAGCGTAGCACCAACCGCGCTTAATACCCCGCGGCGCCCGGGGCTCGTGAAAGCCATGTCGTCTGACAACAGATATTGTGCCCAATGCGGTGCTTTTTCGGCGGGACATCCACAGCTTCGAAGTACAGCACTTGCACAGGAGGTCGGAGCACAGGAAGTGCGACTGTCCTTCACCAAATCGGAACTCTCATCCACAGAATTGAAAATAACTTTTATCGGGGTGCTTGGGTACACCAAATATTTTCAAGCCACCCTGAAAGTTAGCATGGGATCTTATGAATGATCAGTGGGTACATCTGTTGATGTTCACCCTTTTCAATTATAACGTGCAAAACATCCCCAATCAGATGTTCTCATTTTCCACGAATGCCATCCACAATCACCTGACAGCATCCACAGTATATATCACGTTACACAAACATCGCTCTAACATCACACAAACCATATACTTGTGCATGTATGCATGTCTTGATTCTTAAATCATAGCAGACAACCCATAGACACAGGTTCGCTGAAATGTTTTTTTACACCGAGCTGTCTATCCACAATCCGCGTATCATTAAGTTAGGGTGAGGAGCACGAACAACCTCAACAGTGGGGGAGGGATACAATACAACACTGTAACATGGCTTACTTCCATGCAACATCATACTGACAGGACCGACGTTCAAAGTACCCATATGTTGGGAGCAGCTGTTATTGCCTTTGTATGTTCCTACGTCTACACACACAAATTACAAATGTATATTGCACACCCAGAAACACTACTTAATCTTACATGTACCTGCACAGTACACATGCACACACGTCATACATGCAACAGCATAGTATGCATGCACGAACACACACACACCCACACATCTATGCATGCACAAATATGCATACACAAATATACCAGTAAACAGCACATACACCCACAACCCACATACACTCACAGCTCACACAACTACAAGCACAAATACCACATTTAGAAGCTGGCCCACTTACCTTGAGATGGGTGGCCGGGTTCCGCTTCTGCGTGTGGATGAAGCTGGGGAAGAGGATCGGGTCGCGGATGAAGAAGATGGGGATGTTGTTGCCGACCAGGTCCCAGTTGCCGTCCTCCGTGTAGAACTTGACGGCGAAACCGCGCGGGTCGCGCACTGTGTCGGCCGAGCCGCTCTCGCCGCCCACCGTCGAGAAGCGCACCGCCACCGGCGTCCGCTTGCCCACGCCGGAGAACACGGCCGCCTTCGTGTACCGGCTGATGTCGTGCGTCACCTCGAAGTAGCCGAACGCGCCTGCAACGGTCGGCGGCGGCAGTCGGTCGACGCGGCAGGACAATGAGACTGCACGATGAGACGGTGGTAATATCACTGCACGGACAGATAGTGACAAGGAGACTGCACAGACAGACAGTGACAATGAGTCTGCACAGACAGACAGACAGACAGTGACAATGAGATTGTACAGACAGACAGACAGTGATAATGATACTGCATGGTCAGACAGTGACAATGAGACTGCACAGCCAGACAGTGACAATGATACTGCATGGTCAGACAGTGACAATGACGCTGCATGGCCAGGCAATGAGGATGCTGCATGATCCATGGACATTTACTTCCCATGAAACCCTATACCAAAGAGAATGTACGGATATCAAACTGGTTGGTTGTTTGTGCTTAGGGGCACATCAATTGCTTCGGCCATGCAGCCTATGCAACTAATTATTTTAGCCTGGCTCTGGCCACCCAGAGGACCGTTTAAAAAATATTGTAGCCGTGATGCGGTCAGGAGATGAGACACAGTTTCTCCAGTATTTCAAACAAGAGAATGCATGGCCCATGACCTCACTCCCAGCATCTGTGGATGGTAGAGCCAGTGTTCTTCTGCAATGTGTTGGGTGTTGGCACAGACAACAAGAAAGGACGCACCTCCTGTTGGTGTGTATGCTGTGGGTGCACAGCTCTGCCTGCACACCAGGGCCGACCACCTACCGGCGCCTTTGGCGTGCACCACTCGCTCAGGAATGCGCTCGCGGTCAAAGTGGGCCATCTCGTCAATGTAGCCGTGGTCCTGGATGAGCTGCGGGCCGCGCGGTCCGGCCGTCAGCGACGCCGTCTTGGTGTCCAACGGGTGCCCCTGGCTGGTGGTGCACTGGTCTGGGCTCTGTGGCAACACAACACATACACTGGTGGAGCACTGGTCTGGGCTCTGTGGCAACACAACACATACACTGGTGGTGCATTGGTCCAGGCTCTGTGGCAACACAACACATACACTGGTGGTGCACTGGTCTGGGCTCTGTGGGAACACAACACATACACTGGTGGAGCACTGGTCCAGGCTCTGTGGCAACACAACACATACACTGGTGGAGCACTGGTCTGGGCTCTGTGGCAACACAACACATACACTGGTGGTGCACTGGTCTGGGCTCTGTGGCAACACAACACATACACTGGTGGAGCACTGGTCCAGGCTCTGTGGCAACACAACACATACACTGGTGGAGCACTGGTCTGGGCTCTGTGGCAACACAACACATACACTGGTGGAGCACTGGTCTGGGCTCTGTGGCAACACAACACATACACTGGTGGTGCACTGGTCTGGACTCTGTGGCAACACAACACATACACTGGTGGTGCACTGGTCTGGACTCTGTGGCAACACAACACATACACTGGTGGTGCATTGGTCCAGGCTCTGTGGCAACACAACACATACACTGGTGGTACACTGGTCTGGGCTCTGTGGCAACACAACACATACACTGGTGGTGCACTGGTCTGGACTCTGTGGCAACACAACACATACACTGGTGGTGCATTGGTCCAGGCTCTGTGGCAACACAACATATACACTGGTGGTGCACTGGTCCAGGCTCTGTGGCAACACAACACATACACTGGTGGTGCACTGGTCCAGGCTCTGTGGCAACAACAACACAAAAAATGGTTAGTGGTATAATCAACCTAGCATATGAGGAAAGATTGAATAAATTGAATATGTTTTCACTTGAAGATAGAAGGCTGAGGAAATCTCATCAAGGTCTTTAAATTTGTCCATGGTCTGGAGAGGGGATATCTTGGGGATATCTGGTGGTGCATTGGTCCAGGCTCTGTGGCACCACAACATATACACTGGTGGTGCACTGGTCCAGGCCCTGTGGCAACACAACACATACACTGGTGGTGCACTGGTCCAGGCTCTGTGGCAACACAACACATACACTGGTGGTGCACTGATCTGGGCTCTGTGGCAACACAACATATACACTGGTGGTGCATTGGTCCAGGCTTTGTGGCAACACAACATATACACTGGTGGTACACTGGTCTGGGCTCTGTTGCAACAAAACAAACACCCAGGTGGTGCACTGGTCCAGGCTCTGTGGCAACACAACACATACACTGGTGGAGCACTGGTCTGGGCTCTGTGGCAACACAACACATACACTGGTGGAGCACTGGTCCAGGCTCTGTGGCAACACAACACATACACTGGTGGAGCACTGGTCTGGGCTCTGTGGCAACACAACACATACACTGGTGGAGCACTGGTCTGGGCTCTGTGGCAACACAACACATACACTGGTGGTGCACTGGTCTGGACTCTGTGGCAACACAACACATACACTGGTGGTGCACTGGTCTGGACTCTGTGGCAACACAACACATACATGGTGGTGCATTGGTCCAGGCTCTGTGGCAACACAACACATACACTGGTGGTACACTGGTCTGGGCTCTGTGGCAACACAACACATACACTGGTGGTGCACTGGTCTGGACTCTGTGGCAACACAACACATACACTGGTGGTGCATTGGTCCAGGCTCTGTGGCAACACAACATATACACTGGTGGTGCACTGGTCCAGGCTCTGTGGCAACACAACACATACACTGGTGGTGCACTGGTCCAGGCTCTGTGGCAACAACAACACAAAAAATGGTTAGTGGTATAATCAACCTAGCATATGAGGAAAGATTGAATAAATTGAATATGTTTTCACTTGAAGATAGAAGGCTGAGGGAAATCTCATCAAGGTCTTTAAATTTGTCCATGGTCTGGAGAGGGGATATCTTGGGGATATCTGGTGGTGCATTGGTCCAGGCTCTGTGGCACCACAACATATACACTGGTGGTGCACTGGTCCAGGCCCTGTGGCAACACAACACATACACTGGTGGTGCACTGGTCCAGGCTCTGTGGCAACACAACACATACACTGGTGGTGCACTGATCTGGGCTCTGTGGCAACACAACATATACACTGGTGGTGCATTGGTCCAGGCTTTGTGGCAACACAACATATACACTGGTGGTACACTGGTCTGGGCTCTGTGGCAACAAAACAAACACCCAGGTGGTGCACTGGTCCAGGCTCTGTGGCAACACAACACATACACTGGTGGAGCACTGGTCTGGGCTCTGTGGCAACAACAACACAAAAAATGGTTAGTGGTATAATCAACCTAGCATATGAGGAAAGATTGAATAAATTGAATATGTTTTCACTTGAAGATAGAAGGCTGAGGGAAATCTCATCAAGGTCTTTAAATTTGTCCATGGTCTGGAGAGGGGATATCTTGGGGAAATGTTTGAATTTAACAGAAATGATGCAATTAGAGGTCATAAATTCAAAATTAAAGTTAACCACAGAAGAACAAGGTTAAGACAGACTTTCTTCACCAACAGGGTAGTAGAACACTGGAACCAGCTGACAGAAACCACTGTCAGCGGCAGCACATTGAACATCTCTAAAAACAGCATAGACAATCATTATAAGAATAGAGGGCTTGCTTTTCAGTATTACAGGGAGGGCTGATTGGCAGATTTGGTGGGCAACTGGTTCAGTGTACAGAGTGCAACCAAGAAGGGCCCTTGTGGCTCATAGTTGCACTAATCTTTTATGTCTCTATGTCTACCTACACTGGTGGTGGTCCAGGCTCTGTGGCAGCACAACACATGCACTGGTCATGCACTGGTCCAGGCTGTGGCAACACAACACATACTGATGGTGCACTGGTCTGGGCTCTGTGGCAACATAGCACATACATGCATGGTGTACTGGTCTGGAGTGTGTGGCAAAACAACACACACACACACACACACTGGTCGTGGACTGACATGGTTTGATTTGTGCTTTGTAATCCTGGATGTCGAGAGGAAAACTTGGAGGTGGTCAAATATGGATATGATATTTATATTTAAACCTGTAACATCAGAATACCAGTTTGTACCTGCTAGTGAATCTTGAACACATTATCAGGACAACAATTAACTATCAAACAGAAACATTCACCTTCCAAGTGAGAAAATTGGGGGATAAATGTCTGAATAAGACAATGTTCTGGATGACAAAACTCTGGATGCACAGGGTCTGCAGCAACCCTATATACACATACTGATGGTTCACTCATCTTAGCTATGTGACAACACAACATACACACTAATGGTGCATTGGTCTGGGTCTGTGACAACACACACACAGACACACTGTTGGTGCATAGGTCCGGAGTCTGTTACACCACTATGCAACACACAAATGCTAGTGTTGCACTGACATCTGAACTGCCACCAAAAGCAACCCCTGCAGCCTCCTGTACCCATGGTTATGGTGCTGTAGTCTTGAAAGTCTGCCTGGCTCTATGCAGCCACAGGTTGCACAGTCATTCTTCAGGATGGCTGTCATAGGTTGACTCTGAATGAAATTAAATCAAATAAAGTGGAATCAGATGAAACTGGATATAATCTGGTCTCATCCTGCTCAATTCCATTTGATTCAATCTGATGCTCTTGCCTGCCTGAATGGAAGAACAGTCAAGATTCTGTAAAGTACACTTACCCCACATGTTCGCTTAAACTCGCTGAGCTGGTTGGATGCCTTGCACCTGTGAGCCATGGCAAAGGATGTCTTGACCTGAGACACAAAGTGATCTTAGTGGATACTTGTGCAATGAATACCAAGCAGTATGAATGGCATAGCTGTGGCCCCACATTGAAGTGTGACGTCAATGTGGTACCTATGTGCTTCAGGCCCTCACGGTAGCTCAGCATCAGCAATTATTTATTGAACTTTTCAAACCTCAAAACCAAAACTAACCTAGCCAAACCAGACCCAACCCATTGACTTATTTTATGGAGGCAACTTTGTGTACAAGTTGCTACCTCCTTAAAACACCACACTAAAAATTACGACCCAAGGGCCCTTGCCACGTAAACATATCCCTCAGATGAAATGAATAAAAAAGTTAACATACAAAATGCATGACTAAAGCACAAATAACATCCCGCAATTCTTACCGTGCTATTCCAAACCGTTTGGGATACTTTACTCCGCTTAATATACTCTGTACTCAAACGCGGGCATCTCTTATGTAAGAGCCGTGCACTGCACTGAATTTGGCACCATGGGATTTTTTGCGCGGTACACAAATTTGGCACCTACGAACTGAGACATATATTGCGCACATTAGTTTTTGGGTTAACAAAAAAGAAAGAAAAAGCATTACTCTAAGATTTTGTAGGTGGGTCTAGAAACAGACACCATCTTACATACACCGCTCGACAGACACCACCTCGCAGATATGTCCGGTCTCGGCAACCGCTGGCTCGATCTTAATGAATCATTCACTAAACGATCGGTAGTGCACCAGAGGCGTCCGGTTTGCACTTTCGTGATCCTGGGTCAGGTCAAAGATTGCCAAATCACCGAGAAACAAAGTTATTGGCTTACAGACATGGCCTATATCTGCAACCACTGGCTCGACCTTATTGAAACCTCAACCAAGCGAGGGATCGTGTACTAGAAGCGTGCGATTTGGACTTTCGTGACCTTGCGCAAGGTTAAAGGTCACTAAATCACGGATTTTGTTTCAGACATGGCCGGTATCTGCAACAGCTGTCTCGATCTTAACACACGCACATCCGGGGGCAGATATCTGACCCCTTCCAGTTTTTCCTAATTTGCCGCCAAACTAATCGGGTTAGCAAGGCCAAACCTCGCATAGCTGCTCATTGGTCTTTTCCATATATCCTCATACATTTTAACCCTGGGTCATCTCAGGCCAGGTCACCA
Source organism: Imbricaverruca yamaguchii (assembly GCA_034440575.1). Taxonomy (NCBI): domain Eukaryota; kingdom Metazoa; phylum Arthropoda; class Thecostraca; family Neoverrucidae; genus Imbricaverruca; species Imbricaverruca yamaguchii. The sequence goes on along the minus strand of JAOTOL010000335.1, from coordinate 37,415 downwards.
GGTCAGACGAAGTGACCCAACTACACTTGGAGTTCTAGGTGGCATAACTTCCACAATAATTGGGCGATTGATTTCAAACTTATAATACGTCATGATCTCATCAGGGACCATAACATATATATCGTTTTTTCATAGCATTGATCTGAGGTCAGGTTCCGGCCATGGCTTCCCCCATTGCAGATTATGGTAAAATATACAAATGTTTCCTGGTTACATATTTGGTCTCGGAATGACATCACAAGGGTTATGGCTTGTAGTTTGAAGCTATGCTCAATGTTACCGCTGACATTTTTGCTCAGTGATCTCACCAAGTCAAGTCATTTATTAGGCACTGCCACATGGTGGAACTCACGAAATGCCTAGTCAACTGATTGCATTCCTGCCATCACGCTAGATACAATTGTAAAGCACCTAGCTACCTAGTTGATGCTGATTGCACGCACAAATGTTGCACGGCTAGTTACGTCGCGTGCTTCACCGCGAAGCGAATTCCACTGGAGAGTGGAGCGGTAGGAGAAGCCCCGCTGGGTAGCTGTTAACCTACACCGTTGCAGGTGAAGTGCCCCGGCATCGGTAGCACGAGTGCTTCTCTCCGACACAGCCGAGCGTTCAACGAACATTTCCCTGATGTCAGGCGGGCAGTTCGCGCCGTGTACGGCTTTGTGTGCGTTGCATAAGTCACGGTGTCGCACCATCTCCTCAATCTTATCCTAACCCAACTCGCGCAGAGAGGACGAGATGTGGTCGTGCTTCCGTCTTCCAGTGACCAGCCTAGCTGCGAAGTTTATGCAATTCTGCACTCGCTTCATGCGGCACGCATCTGCCCCACCCCATACGGAAAGGCAGCAAAGGATATGGGGGAACACATGGACTTGGATGAGGAGCTTCAGGACTTCAGGGCTGAAGTGCTGCCGGAATTTGAAGAGGGACACGATGATGGCGGTGCACTTCCGGATGATGGAGGATATGTGCTTTTCCCACGTCAGCTGCTGGTCGAGGAATACTCCGAGCACTTTCACTGTTGGGGCCGGGTGGATGGATTTTTCCGAGATCATGATGTGAAAACCTGAAGCTTTTTGTAGAAAAGATCTCGTGCCAAGAATGGTGAAGCAGGTCTTGTCCGGGTTCATTTTGAGACTATTGGACTGGAACCACTTTTGGAGTGCATGGAGAGATTCCTCGACCCGCAACCGAAGGTGGGAGAGGCTGACGACGTCAGGAGCAGAGTGGTCTAGGAGGTCGGTGTCGTCAGCGTAGGCCACAAGGCGACCGTGAGGAAGGAAAGAGGGTAGATCATTGATGAAGATGAGGAACAGGATCGGCCCAACGATAGAACCCTGAGGGACACCGTGGGTCAGGAGGAGTGTGGAGGAGCCGCCCGAGACCATCTGCTTCTGATCTGAGAGGTAACTTTTGAACCACGGGGACGGGATGCCGTACCACCCCAGCTTACTCAGGAGAACGCCATGGTCAATGCTGTCATAAAGACATAAAGACATAAAAAAGATCAGTGCAACTCTGAGCCACAAGGGCCCTTCTTGGCTGCACTCTGTACACTGAACCAGTTGCCCACCAAATCTGCCAATCAGCCCTCCCTGTAATACTGAAAAGCAAGCCCTCTATTCTTATAATGATTGTCTATGCTGTTTTTAAAGATGTTCAATGTTCTGCTACTGACGATGTTTTCTGGCAGCTGGTTCCAGTGTTCCACTACCCTGTTGGTGAAGAAAGTTTGCCTTAACCTTGTTCTGCTGTGGTTAATTTTAATTTTGAATTTATGACCTCTAATTGCATCATTTCTGTTAAATTCAAACATTTCCCCAAGGTATCCCCTCTCCAGACGATTGACAAATTTAAAGACCTCGATGAGATCTCCTCTCAGCCTTCTATATCTAAGTGAAAACATATTCAATTTCTTCAATCTTTCCTCATATGCCAGGTTGCTTATGCCATTAACCATTTTTGTAGCCCTCTTTTGTACTCTCTCTAAAAGCCAACAATCTTTTTCATAGCTAGGAGACCAAGCTTGGATGCAGTATTCCAAATGTGGCCTGACGTATGCACAGTAAAGCTTCCTGATCACTTCCTCACTTCTGTATGATACATTCCTATTTATTTCCCCGAGCATTCTCAGTGCCTTCTTCCTGGCTTCCTTGGTCTGTTCTGATGCCCCCAATTTTGTGTTTAGAATAACACCTAAATCCTTCTCCTGTTGAGTCACTGATAGCACTTGGCCACCCATCAAGTATGGAGCCTTCATATGCTGCTTACCTACATGCATGATTTTGCACTTATCAAAGTTAAATTTCATTTGCCATTCTTCCGACCACTTCACAAGTTCGTCTAAGACTTTTTGCAGCGAGATATGCTCATCCCGACCTGTTATTGCCCTAAAGACCTTCAAATCATCTGCAAATTTCAAAACTTTACTGCTTAGGCCACTTTCAATGTTATTTACAAATATAATGAACAGTAATGGCCCTAGTACTGACCCCTGGGGACTCCACTAAGAACATTTTGCCATGATGACTTTGTACCATTTAGCATCACTCTTTGCTGTCTATCTGAAAGCCACAACTCTATCCATTTTAAGATGCTACCTGCAATACCATGGGACTGAAGCTGTATCATTAACCGTTTATGGGGTACCTTGTCAAAGGCCTTACTAAAGTCAAGATATGCTACATCAACCTGATTTCCCTGATCAAATTGTTCTGTGGCGAAGTTCAAAAAAGTCCAAGAGGTTTGTGAGACACGATCGTCCTTTTCTAAATCCATGTTGAGTATCTTGAATCAATCTACTACCTTCCAGATAACTAACTATTCTATCCTTGATAATTGATTCGAGTACCTTGCAGACTAGGGATGTGAGACTTATTGGCCTATAGTTTTCAACTTTCCCTCTTCTCCTTTCTTGAAAATAGGAACTACATTTGCCCTTTTCCAATCGGTTGGAATTTCATTATGTGAAACTGATCTACAAAATATTATACTAAGTGGAAATGCCAGTTCCTTTTCAGTTTCCCGCAACACCCTAGCATAAATATCATCAGGCCCTGCTGCCTTATTTGGCTTTATTTTCCTGATATGATTGTAAACAACATCACTACCAATGAAATCAACATCATTTGTCAGATCCCATGCATCTGAACTATGGTGTACGGTCGGCAGATTGGTCATATCTTCCAATGTAAACACCGATTTGAACTGCTTGCTCAGCTCCTCAACCATCTCACTATCCTCACCCAATGTAGTCCCGTTTACTTCCAGTGGACCAATTGTGACACTTTACTCAGCTTGTAGAAACTAAAGAACTTTTTACTGTCCCCATTACAGTTTCTAGCAAAATCCAGTTCCTTTGCTCGCTTTGCTGCTCTGGTTTTTGCTTCACAGTGTCTCTAGCTTTTCGATACGCCTTTAGATTAATGACATTTGAGGCTTCTTTAAAAACTCTAAATGCAGTTTTCTTAGCCCTAATTGCTTTTATCACGTCTGGTGTAAGCCATGCTGGCTTTCCTACCCTTCTTTTGCGTCTTTGCTTTTCGGGGACATGTCTAATCTGAGTTTCCTTTAAATAAGATTTGAACTTTTCCCACATTTCACAGGCATTTAAATTGGAGAATTCTTCTTCCCATCTGATGGCACTTAAAGCCGCTCTCATGCCGTTAAAGTCTGCTCTGTTGAAATTTGGAACCTTTACCAAATTATCCTTGATAGTTTCCCCTACATGTGCCTTGAATCTAACTATGTTATGGTCACTTTTTCCCAGAGTTTCGCCTACAGTCAAGTCTTGAACCAAGTCACTTAAATCCGAGAATACAAGGTCCAAGAATGAACCATGCCTGGTAGGTTCCGATACAAACTGGTGTAAGAACAGGTCCTCTTCAAGGCATTTCCTGAACATTTTGCATGATGGGGAGCCAACACCAGCATTTTCATAACCTTTTAGATTAAAGTCACCGAGAATAAGGCACTTCCTCTTAAAGTTTCTACTGATGAATAAATCGTCTTACTTACTGTCGAGGGCCTTACTTAAATAAATCGTCGTTAACGACGCAATGTGACCAATGTCGATGGCTCTAGAGATCCATTCGACAGCGTCGAGCAAGGCGTCCTCCGTCGAATGACCGGGGCGGTAGGCGTACTGAAACGGGGACAGAATATTGTTCGACAACAGATAAGCCACAAGTTGGAAGCAAACAACTTTTTCCGTGATTTTGGAGAGAACAGAGAGATTCGAGATACGCCGAAAGTTGTTCACATCATCTCGCGTACCAGATTTGTGAATGTGAGTGACGCGGGCGACTTTCCAAGCACTCGGGAAGGTTTGTGAGGTTATGGATGTGTTGACGAGGTGGAGCAGGTGCGGGCCGATCACTGCAAAACATCGCTTGACTGCAAACAATGGTACGCCATCAACTCCCACCGCTCGAGACATGCTCATACGGCTTATGGCCTTCGACAACTCGGGGAGCGTGGCGGGACACAACACAAGAGCAGAGGCGCACACTCCGGGTGGTCTGGGTGGGCATTGCTCTATGTCGCCGGCTCGTCCCGCCTCCTCAGCAATACGTGCTCCCACCGCCGCGAAGTGGGCGTTGAAGTCGTCTGCCCTTACCGTGGTGTCGTCGTCTCTGCCTGGGAGGCCTGCCGCGGGACAGAGACCGAAATGCTTTATACGGCTCCAGAATGAGCGCCGATCGGTCAGCATGTCCGCGCACAAAAACTCGCGCCTGGCCCTGATCTGCTCGCTCATGAGCCCATTATTGCATCTCCGGTAGTCCTGGCGTGCGGTGTCGTCATCTTCGCTCCTCCTCCAGACCTCGCACGCCTCGCGACAGTCCTCTTTTGCAGCATCAATGCCGGGGTCGTTACGCAACCACGGACAGTTAGGGTGCCGGATCCTGCTTGTCACCAGCGGGCAGTACAGGTCCACGGCTGCGTTCCAGATGCGCATGAAGGTTTCGAGCTCGCCGTCAATGTCGGCGCGGTCGTACATTGGCTGCCAATCGGTGGTGATGAAGTGCAGGCAGAGTGCGTCCCAATCCATCTTCGCCCACGCCTTCTGGTAACGGGTGGCAGTGGCCAGTTCCGCTGCCTCCTGACCTCGCCCCTGAGCAAGACCGGCAGGTGATCTGTCACGGGCTCCGGTAGGACAGTGGCTGTCGCCTTCCCCTCGGGCAGGTTTGTGATGGCTACATCTAGCAGAGACGGTCTGGGGAGGAGGTGGGTTGGCTCTCGCACGAGCTGCCTCAGGTTCAAGTCGTTGAGTGAGGACAAAAAACGGCGTGATGCAGCGCTCTGTGCTCCTTCCAGTAAGTTCAGGTTGTAGTCTCCCAGACCCAGCACTGGATGTCCTCGCGAGACTGCTTCCCGGAGCTGGCGCTCGATCAGGTCAGTGACGCGGATGGTGGCTGATCTGGTGGGTCGGTAGATCACTCCCACGGTCACCGTCCGTCTTCCTCTCCCGCCCACTGACATCCACAGCGACCCCAGCTGTGTGTCTGATCCCCCGATGTTGAACCTCACGGCTCGGAGTGAGTCGCGGATGATCAGAGCAACTCCTCCACCCAGAATCTTGTCGGCGTTGGGGTCGGGGGGCGTCTCTCGGTCGCGTCTGGTTATCGAATACCCAGGAAAAACTAACGCTCTGTCCAGTACTTCCAGCGTTAACCATGTTTCCGAGACCGCCAGTACATCCAGGTCGTGGTCCTGAAGCAGGTCGTTGACAATGTTAAGCTTCGGGGCGAGGGACCATGCGTTAATGTGTCCTAAATTATAGGTAGCCGGAGCGGTCACTCTGTTGGCATCTGTGGGTGGTCGCCTCTGATGACGGGTCTGCTGGATACTACTACGTCTACGATCTTGTCTACGGCACTCCACACGACGGGGGGCTTCCCCAGTGCCGGGAGTGGCATGCAGAGCAGCACTCCTTTGAGCTGATAGTTTTGCTCGTTCAATGGCTCTTCTCTTCACTTGTTGTCCGCCCCGGCCGTCGCCGGCGACCGGGACCGATTCGGCGGGGTGGACCAGGCCAGGGGGCGGCTCGGCGCTGTTTTCTTTAGCGCCGGCTGCGGCCGGGCGCGGCTGGCCGGGGTCGGTCCGGACCTCCAGACACGTAGACATCTGTGGCGACTGTTCTAGGGGGCGGTGTTGACGGGGGTAGAGAGGTGCGAAACGATTGATGTTGGTATGGATGCGCGTTTCCGACTGGTGGCTGTTCTGCGGCTGGTGGACATGACGATAGTTCTGTTTGTTTTGCCGTTTTCTCATATGCTCGCACTGATCATGAAATTTTGATGACAGGACCGGGAACTTGGCTTAATTACGAATCTTGCCTTACGCGTCAGAGGGTTCTCTTGGGTAATGTGGCTCGCCCTCGCACATTACAAGCATCAGTATCCGTTGATGTATTCAAACTGAATATAGCGGTTTTCAGATGATTAAAGCACTCACAGTTTTTGGCGGCGGCACACATTCACGGTTCGATGTTCAGGATGTACGTAATCACACTGTGCCGTAACAATGTTGCCTTGTTCCGGAGAAATCTATGAAAGAGCGTGGAGCGGCCGGGGGTCGCTGTCAAACGCCCGCCACCCGGCCGTTCACCAATGCCATCTGAGGTCGCCTGAGATCACTTGCACATTTCTGCGCATTATATCGCACTGCATCGAGCTAGAAGGCTGAAATTACCGTCATGGTGCTAGTATCGCTAAGTCTTGTCGATTGATACATTACATGACCTCCCTAGGGTACTTGATGACCTTGACCTGAGGTCATAGTTTCGGTTGACCTGACCATAAATTACACCGCCTATTGCCGGTAGCGTATTTCAAGGACTGTCGAATAGCGTTCGCCGTTTGTTTCTATTTGTTACAGGTCCTGAGATATGTGTCAATATCTGAGTCCCACCTGATCTGGTCGAATTCGACCTATGATGACCCAGTGACCTGAATGTTGATCTGAACAAAAAATGACTGAAACACTTTCTCTAGAGCCTGTCACCAGCTATCCAACGCCGTTTACTGTTTGTCGCTAGCTAGCATAGTTCTAGAGATCTTAGGGTGGCAGACATCTGCCCCCCGGACGTGCCAAGTTGGCGCGGAACTCCGGACGTGCGAGTGTTAATGAAACCTTTACTAAACGATCGGCATTGTGCCAAAGATGTGCAGTTTTGACTTTCATGACCATGGGTCAGGTCAAAGGTTACCAAGTCGCAGAAAAAACAAAAATATTTCCACACAGACATGGCCAATCTCGGCAACCGCTGGCTCGACCTTCATGAAACCTTTATCAAACGGTCGTTCATGTGCCAAAGTAGTGCGGTTTGGACTTTTGTGACCTTGGGTCAGGTCATAGTTTTGGAAATCGTCGAAAAATAGTTTTGGGCTCACAGGCATGGCCGATCTCGGCAACCGCCGGCTCAATCTTATGACACCTTTACCATATGATCGGCCGTGTGACTTGCGGTTTGGACTTTCGTGACCTTGGGTCAGGACAAAGGTCTCCAAACCGCCGAGAAACAATTATTTTGGATTGCAGACCGCCTGCCATCGCATCACAGTAGTGATAGTCTAGTATTCGCCTCCCTTGTACGGTAACCAGTTGAAAGTCGAACAACCCTTACTGCCCTTGAATTGGCCTGGATGATAAGTAACTAAACAGGAACATCTTGTTACGCAACGGTTTCAACAGCAACTGAAGCATACGACGACGCGTGGTTTTGCAAGATTCGTATCTTAACACTCGCACGTCCGGAGGCCCGCGCAAACTTCGCATGTCCGGGGGGCAGATGTCTGCCCCCTAAGATCTCTAGAACTATGCTAACTAGCGACAAACGGAAAATGGCGTTGGATAGCTGGTGACAGGCTCTATCGAAAGTGTTTGGGTTATTTTTCGCTCAGGTCAACATTCAGGTCACTAGGTCATCATAGGTCAAATTCGACTAGATCAGGTGGGATTCAGATATTGACACATATCGCAGTACCTGTTACAGATAGAAACAAACGACGAACGCTATTCGACAGTCCTTGAAATGCGCTACCGACAATAGGCGGTGTTTTTAAGGTCAGGTGAACCAAACTCAGGTCAAGGTCATGAAGTCATGACCTTAGGTCAAGGCCATGAAGTCGCCTAGGGAGGTCATGTAATGTATCAGTCGACACGCCTTGGCGATACAAGCACAATGACGACAATTTCAGCCTTCTAGCTCAATGCAGTGCGAAATAATGCGCAGAAATGTGTAGTGATCTCAGGTTGCCTCGGAGATCTTGGTGAGGTCACTGAGCAAAAATGTCAGCGGTAACATTGAGCATAGCTTCCATATACATGCCACAACCGTTGTGAGATCATTCCGAGCCCAAATATGTGACCAGGAAACATTTGTATATTTTACCATAGCCTTATAATGGGGAAGCCATGACCGCGACCTGACCTAAGGTGAATGTTACGAGAAAAAACGATATGCATATTATGGTCGCTGATGAGATCATGACGAGTTATAACTTTGAAATAAATCGCCCAATTATTGTGGAAGTTATGCCACCTATCACTCCTAGATCATTGAGCTGAACCGACTCGTCCAGCTCAATGATCCTGTCAGGCACGCGCTGACCTGCCGATCGGATGTCAGCTCGTTTTCACCAGGCGGAAGGGACGCGGACGTCGAAGGTTGTCCTGGGTTCCAGGGAACAGAGGTCGTTAATTGGATGTGGACGTGAAGGTCAGGTGAATGGGAAACGATTTTGACTGCGATATGCATTCTACCAACTGTGGTAGTGCACACTCGATCCTCACCGTCCGTTACCAATGCACGGTCTTTCTGTACTCGCAATACACGGCCTGGCTAGACACGCTGGAGTCTAGAACCTTGTTCTCATGCTACTGGCTCTGTCGGAGCGAACAGACGGGAGTTGGCCGCGCGTCCGTGGTACTGTACCCACGGTTCGCGTCCACACGTGTGACACACGCACAACAACAAACAACACAGTGTCACAAATTGGATCAGGTTCACATGCGTTGAGTTCATGAGCATTTATTTCAACATCTTCATTTGCAATTTCATTTGGGCCATCACAGCCTCGTTTTATTCTCATGTTTGTCATTATATCTGCGTTTTGTTTCTCCAAACTCATTCCGCTTGTTTCTCCATCTACTCGTCGATTAGCACACAAAACAAATATAAAATATACGGCGATATCGTACGATTTTGTGATATAGCCCCATTGGTGGTCAAAATCAGAGGGAAATTTAGAAGGATTTGAGATAGCCTGAGCTCATGGTTCTCTCGTAGTAGTGACGGCGGCTGCCCAACGTCGGGTTGATAGCTGTGGTGACCTCTGGTCAGATCACCAAGCCTGGTGATTAACACGAAAACGGCTGTGGGTTGCCAGGTCGTCAAACTTCTTCGGTCTTCTCTTCACCTCGCGGTAAGTGACCGGTGCGGCAGTCGTCTGCTCGCCGAACTAACGGTACCACAGTACCAGGTGAATACCACAGTACCAGTTGGATTCCACAGTACCAGATGGATACCACAGTACAAGATGGACACCACAGTACCAGTTGAATAACACAGCGCCTGTTTGATACCATTACTTTGCTACATTACAAGCAATTCCTCGCATTCTGGCAGAATTATTATATTTGTTTCTGATAAGCATTATTTCTTCGAAAGAAACATAGTTATATTTTTGGGTTCATGTCATTCATGACCTGACACCTTAACCAACGCCAAGAAAGACAAACTGCACGCCTGTGGCACACGGGCGATCGTTTGGTGAGGGTTTCATTAACATGGAGCCAGCGGTTGCCAAGATCGGCCATGTCTGTGAGCCAAACAAAAAGTTTCTTTTCGGCGATTTGGTGACATTTAACCTGACCAGAGGTCACGAAAGTCAAAACCGCACTCCTCTGGTGCACGGCCAACCGTTTGGTCAAGGTTTGAAGAAGATCGAGCCAGCGATTGCCAAAATCGGTCATGTCTGTGAACCAATAATTTTGTTTTGATGATTTGGTGATATTTGACCTGTCCCAAGGTCACAAAGGTCCAAACCGCACGCTTCTGGCACACGACTGAACGCTTGGTGAATGTTTTAAGATCGATCCAGCGTTTGCCGAGATCGGCCATGTCTGTGAGCCCAATATTTTGTTCTCGGCGATTTCGTGACCTTTGACCTCACCCATGGTCACGTAAGTCTTGCTAACCCTATTAGTTTGGCGGCAAATGAGGAAAACCAGAGGGGGCCAGATATCTGCCACCCGGACGTGCGCGGGTTAATCTCTCCTATTCAATTAGGCTTCCTTCCCAATCGATCATGTTTAGACAACCTCACTTACCTCATCACAAACATCGAGGAAGCGGCGGCCAGGAAACATTCCACTGTTGCCGTCTTCCTGGATCTAAAACAAGCCTATGGCACTATCAACGTAACAGCACTGCTACAACACCTACACAACATAGACATACAAGGCAGACTGATGCACTACCTACATTTCTATCTACTCAACATATCTTTTCAAGTAAAAATGTGACCCCACACTTCAGACTCCAAATTCCCCACCACCGGTTTAATGCAAGACTGTTCTCAGTCCCATACCCTTCATTTTAGCTCTAATTCAGCCATTACCGACAACTTTTAGACCAAATTTGCAATCTACGCCGACGACATAGTATTATGAACATGAGCAGAAGCACCAGCACACGCACTAACAGAACTACAACACGCACCAACAGAACTCCACAACAAACTTGCCACACTAAGCCTTCACATAGCACCACTCAAATCCAAATGCATGATTTTCTTTTGATTTCGCATGATTCCTACAACCCCTTAGGATAAACAACTCACCCTTCCACTTTGTCACGACAACAAAATTTATAGGTATCACACTAGACCAAAAACTAACTTTTCGGCCACATCTCCTAAACATACAAAAATGCGCCTCAAAAAGAATCAACGTACTACGAGCACTCTCTGGCACACACTGGGGATCTGAACGAAACACACTTCTAACCCCTTACAAATCACTCATTCGTCCAATTATGGAATACGGATCCCACTTTTCGAAAACGCAGCTAAATTAAACCTAAGTATTATAGGTTCTATTCAACGACAATGCCTACAAATAGTCACAGGAGCTTACACCACCTCACCTTCTCACGCTCTCCACGTATACAACCACACCCCAGAACTACAGCACAGACGAACAGAAGCACTACTTAGGTACCACTACAAGACACAACTCGCGAAGCAACACCCATGCACACAGGCACTAAAACTCCGCACAACACGCAGACATCAACTCATGAATTCAGCACGACTAAAGACCACAACAGGCTACCGCGTACACAGTCACGCCAACACACTATATGTAACACTCCCAAGGACAACACCACTCCCACAACCCATCGCATGGTGGAAACAGCCGACACCAACACACACTTCCTCATTGACAAACCGAAAAGCACATACACACACGTAGAAATACAGCAACTATTCCTACAATTCGCAGCACCGTACGCCAACTATAACATCATATATACAGACGGCCCCAAATCACATACACAGTAGACGGGTACAGCGGCGGTGCTGTACCCCAACGCAGCACCGCCGTGGGTCATCCTACGTGCCCGTCTGCACGACACAGCATCCACATGCATAGCATAATTATTCGCAATCTTCTCGGCATACTGCACCAGCTAAAACATCAAAATGGAACACATCATAGCCACAGACGCAAAATCAGCACTACAGAGCATAACTCCCCACAACAAATACAAATACCCCCTCATACCGAAAATACTACACATCCACAAACAACTCACTATACCACAACGGCCAACACCTCTCTGGATCCCCAGTCACACAAGCGTACACGGCAACGAATACGCAGAAACAGAAGCAAACATAGCCACAACACTACAACAAATCACACAATGCCCCTACTCACAATCTGACTACTACCCTACAATACGACAGGCCATCAACGAACACATACAACAAACATGTGATACAGTAACAACACAGCTACACGAAATACACCCCAAACACGAATACTGGCAATCCATCAACAAAAACACCGGACTCAGAGAACGGACACTAACACGACTACGCATAGGACACACAGCACTCACACACTCATACCTCGTACACAATGAACACCGACCACAATGCACTACCTGCCGCAACACACTCACAGTGAAACACATACTCATACACTGCACCAAATACAGCAACCAAAGACAACATATCACAAACTACTGCACAACGAACAACGATTCACCACGCTCCTCAACGACGACCATCCAGCATTGCACGAACACCTCTTCCACTTTCTCAAAACTACACGCATTATGGAACAATTGTGAAAAAGGAAAAAAGAAGAAAAGATATGTTAAAAAACGGAAGAGAAAATGAGTAAAAATCAGGAAAACGAACAAAAGTAATAGATACGTTACAAAAAAAAGAATTTTTTTTTCATGCTTGCAATGTTCACATATGGCGATGACCGGACAAACCCCCTCTCTCGATTTCATCATCTCCGGCTCTCAAACAACTCTACTGCACCAGCTTTACATCTTCAATCGATCCGGACTACGTCAACTCTACTCTTCAAGACCATCTCAACTCTACTTCACCACTGCTCGACGACTCTACTATGCCTCCACCTCGGATGCATCCTCCTACCCTACGCTACTCACTCTCTTACACATCTTCTCTTCAACCAGAACCAGCCGATATCACCACACGGTGGCAGGCTGGCAAAATTAACTCACACACACACACACACACACACGTAAGAACACGGAAACGCGGCCGGTTTTAGGCCGCGGGCCTATTGGAGTTCATGGTACGCATTTTGTACTTGCGTTTTCTCAATTGATTCAGCCATCCTAGGAGGATTGCTTCAGCCTTTCATGATGCATAGTTGTTCAAGGAACCGTACCTTTCTTTCCTCATTTATTTACTACGCTCTGTTCACAAGTGGTGGTGTGAAGTGAAGACATCTGTGAGAGGGAGTCCACCTCGCCCGAAAGGTCGGCCCACCGATATTGATATCTTGATGATCTTTATCTTGAATCTTTATCTCTTATCTCTCTATATTTATCTTCATCTTGAAATGCTTGGACGGGACAAAGTGAATGAAGGCAATGGGCTGAAGAAACTGAATCGGAGGTGCATTTCATTGGATCCCATGTTAGAAGTTGAGATAATTGCGGTGGTGAGTTAAGTAAACATTGAGGTGACAGTTTCCCCTTAAAGGAATATAAGACAACACCCCTAGGTCGAACGACTGGCAAGTGATAGCGAATCTGTGAGGGGTAATGGCGTTGCCAGCTAGGATATGTTGCGAGGGCTGATCCAAGGGGGGGAAGCGAAAGTGGCGCCCCTTATGACCCGCAAGACGCCTCTCTTGGAGGTTCCAGTGTACCCCCTCCCCCGAATTTTTCAGCGCAACGCGCTCCTTGGTCTAGAAACAGCAGTCCTCTGGGAGTCCGAACGAACGCCGCGAATTTTTTTTTCGGCGAAAGGCACTCCTTAGACAATAGCAGCTGGTGCCTCTCTGGGAGATCGGAGTGTACCCCGTCCAAATGCTCTGGGCCAAGAGCCAACCCTCCGGAGAAATGACGACTCCTTGGCAAAATCATAAATCTGTCAGTGGTAAGGTGTTGGGGAGGGGGCTTGCACCCTTCATGGAGCGTCCGCTCAACTCTCGTTGCGTACTGGTGGGTACGGCCAAGTCTGCACTCTCCCATTGTCTTTTCCGGGCTTGAACATTGGGATCATAATGATCTCACGCCAAGTGGGTGGGAAATCCTCTTTCTCCCACAGCCAGTTCAGCATTGACAGTACTGCATCAAGTGTACATGATGGAGGACGTTTGAGGGTGTCGTTGTGTATTAGGTAGTCGCTTTCAGATACGTTGCGATGAGTCGCAATAGCTGAACGAAGCTCAGCCAGCGTGAATATCTCGTTATTACTTATACATTGAGAAAAAACAAGTTGAATGACCGTCTATCGCAAGAGGCTTTGTGGCGTGTGAATGAGTCGTCATCACTGTAGCACCTACATCGGTTCGAAACTGTGCGAACTATCCCATTGGCCATGTCGACCGGCTGGGTGATGTCTCGGCCGGAGACTCGTAGTACTGGGAGAGGGGTGGAGTTTTATTCACCGGCGATACGTTTAAGTCTCGGCCAGACCTGTGAGACGGGTGCGGAGCGATTTAGCTTGTTCACGGAATCTTTCCATGAGACACGCTTAGCGTCCCGGATTGTGCATCGAACATTGGCTCGAGCCTGCTGGAAGGCGGTGAGATTCGCCGTGCTACTCCTTTGATCAAAGGCTCTGTAGGCGCGTCATTTAGACCGAATTGCCCGACGACACTCCTCTCTCCACCACGGAACGGGCGAACGACGAGTGCCAGCGGTGCGAGGGATGGACCCAGTGGCGGTATGCGCGTTGATTGTGCTAGGTTGATGAGTGCTTCCACCGACACGGGTGGCATCAGGCCTCACGGACAGTCTCCCCTAGTCGCGTATCGTATGCTGATCAGTCGGCCTTCTTAAAATTCCATCGACATGGCCGCGTCCCGAGTACTACGCCACCCTCGTAACCCAGCCACACATGGAAGTGGTCACTTCCTAGAGGATCGTCGACCACAGTTGGTGGACGGACCGCAGTTGCACCATTTAAACCGTGTGGAAATAGGTATGGAGAAATATCGCAGACAATATCACAGATGGGGGAGATTAAAGCAAAAGTTGCTGCTAAAGTGCAACGCCAGTACACTATGAAGGTGGAGATGACTTGGTGTCGACGAACGCCCTCGGGCGAGATCTGGGGCGTTCCCCATCGGGCGGTGATCGTGTCAATGGGGGAGCTCGCTTACGCTCCGCAACGGGTGAAGGCCAGGGTGCGACTCTCTCTCCCCCATGGGGTGGAGCGGGAGGCGGATCCATGACCCTCCTCGTCTCTGGTGTACATTGTGGACTTGTTCTAGTACTTGCGGACGGCGGAGGTGTCGCCCTGGGAGGATGCCCGCCAACGCTGGCGCTCAGCGACGACTCCCCGGAACTTATCCGTGCTGTCCGACCAGACGCACCAATATCCCCCCGGTGGACGTCCACCGAGAGACGTGGTCGGGTCGCCGGAGGAGCGACCACCGGGACTCGTCGAGAGGCCACGCCGGACTCCCCTGAACTAGATGGTGACGGTGGGAGTTGGCGTGGTTTTGGATGGTACAGAGATGGGCTGGGCTGGCGGGGTATCGGAAAATGTGGTGGGTAAGGATGCCAAGTGGCTATCGGATGGCCTGGTGGGCCTCTTGGTTCGCTGGGCTCGTTGCCATCTCTCCAGAGCTCTATCTGGTGAAGGCGGCATTACGACCTCGGAGGCCGGTGGTGGAGAAGTAGCACGCTTTTCCGCTTCTGTGGAGGTCGCCCTCACCTGGTTTTGTGATGTGGAGGCGACGGGTACGCCGAAGCAGCGAAGGAGCGTAAGCAGTTGTGCGATCAGTTCGTTGGTCTTATTTTCCTTTATCTAACATGGGACTGATGTGGTAGTTCTGATTTTCGACGCGTAAGATGCTTTCGGGCGAGACTGGCCATATATGTCCCTAGCTTCACGGAATGATATTTTTGGGGCGTGTTTAACTGCGATTTATCTTTCCTTGGTGTAAGTCCGACAAGTGCTGTCAAAACAAGCATGATGACCTGATCGCATGCCCATACCTTCGGCATTTAAAACGCGGCATTGGGTTGGGAAGGAATGCTCGTACATTGACACGCAAGCAAGCAACTAGGATCTCACACAATAAGTATTTTGTGTTAAAAGTTAAAATTATGTTACTTGTCGTAATAGTCCCTGCACCTTTCCTTGACCATAGTCTTTTTTCGTACCCGTGACTCCGAATGTACACAACCAGTCAACGATCTCCTCCTCTGACAGCACGTCCCTGAAATCATAGCAATTGATTATTCAACGTGATGTGCGCATGGCTTGGTGTGATTGTACTTTTATTTGTTGCTCTTATTCACCCTCCGATCACCCTTTCTTGCTCCGTTTATAAACTAGGATGTCCGCAACGACATTTCCGACCCTTTCCCTACCGCAAACACCACCTCCAAAAACCGCGACGTGTCCTTGGTTTGGTGAGGTTCTACCTTTATTTGTATGCTCTCATTCACCCTCCATCACCCTTTCTTGCTCAGTTTATAAACTCGGATGTCCGCAACGATATTTCCGACTCTTTCGCTACCGCAAACACCACCTCCAAAGAACCATCCCTCAGCTTTTCACAACGAACTATTTTCCCATTTAAAGACATAAAACATAATGTAGCACAAGGGCCCTTCTGGTTGCACTCGTCACGAAGTTGCCACAAATAATAGCCCCGTATCGAAAAGCAAGCCCCATTCTATAATGATTGTCATGCGTTTTAAAGATGTAATGTCGCCGACGATGTTGATGAACGATGTGTGTGGTTCTTCTGTTGATCGTGAAGTGTGTTGATTGTTGAATGTGACGGAACGTCTGCGCAAGAGTGAAAGACGACTCTCTACGACTTGTTAATTGATTAATTGATTTCATCAAAAGTAGAGGCGAACTTTTCAGTTTGGTCAATCTGGCGACAGTAGTGACATTTTGAAATATATGTTCGGATGCACTGACGTGACGCACCTAAACCGATATACACGTGCTGATGATTTAATGATATGCCATGAAATACTGATGCCTATAACGGCGTTATCGTATGTTTTTATTAGTCCTTACGAGTTAGATTTAACTCCCGGGGGTGGGTGGATTTCCGATCATTCCCTCTCGCAAAAAAAGTATGAGTTCCTGTTATTCCTCTTGGTACAAATAGGGGTCGGAATTGCCACCCGGTTTCAATTTAACCCAATAGACTGGTCGGGACGCCTACCGACCTGGAACCTCCAGCCGTGCCCAGCTGGAAGCCGTACCTTGTCCTGCTGCGCCCTGCCCTGACATGACTCGACCTGTCATACAAGATACCACCGCGTTCTCTTGCCCTGCCCTCGTCCGCTCATTTATCGTAGCTCTTCACCTGCATTCTCTGCTAGATTATTTTATCTGATTGATTGATTGATTATTTGGGCTTAATGGCGCATCAACTGCTACTGGTTATGTAGCGCCCATGATTCTTTTCCGACATCCACTCCTGTGTCATTAGGGCAGTGATACATTTTTCGTGAAATAGGTGGAATAGACCACTTTCGAACGCTCAATCGACATCTTTCTCCAAGGAGTATCAACATCCTGCTCCTTGGAACCTACACCATCAGCTCGAATTTGAACTGTGGTATCAAAAGTCCTTGAAATGACACTAATTCCATTGATAATTTTGACATCTACTGTGCTCATTTCGACATCTCACACCTAACGGAAAACAATTATTTTAACCCTGCATTAGGCTTTACGGTACATCCACTACATAGGTCACGTGGCGCTCAAACTACACTCCTGTGTCGTCTCTCTTGCCATCTTCTGCATTAGTGTCATAATCCATCTTAACTTACTTACCTTCGCCTTAAATATTAAGCCTGAAATTCCTCCTTTCAAGCCAACATTCCCTAAGAGAAGTGACTCAACACTTTGCGATGGCATATATTGGATTCCTTGGATATTAGCAGCCACGTATTTGTTGCTGTGTCACATGGCTGTTACCTAAGAACAAAAAAAGGAGCAGCGCAAAGCGGGAAGGTATAAGGGAGGGTATAAGGGAGAGTATAAGGGAGGGAAAAGGGAGTCTGTCCCCCCACACATCGCGAATCTTAACGCTGCGCTCATGAGCTCTGGGAAAAGATTCATCCCAAAACGACCATACCCCACCAGGGGCGCAGCGAGGGTTTTCGAGGTTGGTTGGTTGGTTATTGTTTTACAACACATCAACCGCTGAGTCATGCAGCGTTGCCAATCTCCCACACCGATTGGTTGAGGGCGAAGAGTAGCGACAGGTGACTCAAAGCCACAACCTTTCGATTGTGAGACGAACAACTTACCCTTAGGCTACTCGTCCCCAAGGCTTTGCGAGGTGAACGTCTCAAAATATCTTGCTTGATCTAATGCACATTTGATTGGTCAGAGGGAGGGTCCTTGGCTGCACCTCTGGTCACCATCTCCCCAAAGTCCGCGGCGCTGCTCATCCAAAGAAAAGCAGCGCCTTACAAGGTCGAAATATTGCCAACCACGTACTGTAATCAGCAATTTCTTGCGCACCATGATACACACATAAATTGATTTCACTTAAAATGTATATTACAATGATCTCGGATGCACCATACCACTACTGATTCGGTGGTACTTCGGGGAACTCAGAATGATCAACACCGACATTTAAGACCGCGGTCCTTGCAGAGCGAGTCGCACATTAATACCAGGTGTCAGCCATGTATCTGGCAGGAATAGCACAATGGTCACACTCAGCCACAGACGTCTTTCACGCATGACTGGCGTATAATGGGTGGTGTCGGAACCCTCATGGCGGCCAGGGCAGATCACGTGTACCGGCAGCCGGATGGGGGAGGTGCGATCTCGGGCGAAGGGTGCGCTGACCTACTGAGAGTCCATGAACTGCACCTCGGAGAGCAACAGTATGCTCCTCGGCAGAGGATGCGGCTGGGGCGAGACAGGGTCAGCGTCTCGTTCTCGGCGTCCACGGCCGTCACGCAGACGATGCCGGCCATGTTGGTGGTGAGCAGGTCCTCGTCGACCGACTCCGCGAAGCTGACGGCCAGCAGGTGGTGAAGCAGCGACGGCCCCGGCACCACCGGCACCACCTTGGTGTCGTTGTCCTCGATCTTCATGCCGAGCGGCAGCGCCGACTCGGGGATCTTGGGCGCACCGATCTTGAACACCTTGACGTCGGAGAATTTGACGTCGAACGAGTGTGGGTACAGCTCGCCACACTGGCCGTAGAAGTAGGCGCGCACGCGTGCGTCGCGCGACTCCATGCGCTGCATCTTGTTGCGCTCGGACACGCCTCCGCTTTTGGGCAGGAACACCACCTCGACGAAGTTGGGCATGTCGCGCACCAGCTCGTTGTAGAGTCGCTCGTGGTCGAGCACCAGCACCACGTCGACCTCGAACGCCACGGCGATGTGGGTGAGCGCCTTGTAGCCTCCGCCCTTGATCCAGCCGCACGTGTTGATGACGCAGCCGCTGGCGCCGGTGCGCGGGTTGGCGCGCAGCCGGCTGTTGACCGTCTCGGCCAGCTTGCTGGCCAGCAGCCGGTAGCAGGCGGTGTTGTCGCCGGGGCTCTTGTGGCCCATGTGGTAGACGACCGGCGCCGTCTGCGTGAAGCCCTCCTCGACGCCGGCGACCCGCTCGATCACCATGGCGCCGAGCGTGCCCGGCACGGAGATGGCGCCCTGGCCGACGTCCAGGTCGACCAGCAGCGGCCGCCGGCCGGCGCGCACCGCGTAGTTGACCAGCAGCGTGGCCAGCGTCGACTTGCCCACGTCCGTCGGGCCGGCCACCATGCAGACCGGGCCGCGGCCGCTCTCCTTCTCGGCCCGCCGCCGCATCTGCTCCAGCGCCGCGTGCGTGTTCAGGTACATCACCATCGGCGTCTCGCGCGCCATGTACGCCACGTCCGTCTGGCCACGCAGGCGCACGTGCGCGCCCTGCCACGTGAACACGGCCACCTTGGCGCCGGCGCGGAACGTGTAGATCTTCTTGCGCACCAGCTCGGTGCCGAAGATCTCCGCCATGCCGGCGGTCAGCTCCAGCGTCACGCGCGCCTTCTTGTTCTGCTCGAGCACCTCGAAGCGCAGTTCCGAATCCGACTCGAGCGAGAATTCCTGCACGGGCTCGGAGCCCGATTTCCCACTTTGTTCACCCATGACAGGAGACAGATGTTATACTGTAAAGGGAAACAGGGTCAGAACAGTCCACCCTGCTTAGCATATTCTCATGGAATCGTCGGAATTCGCCAATTCTCAAACTTCCCTGGATTCTAAAGATAGGCGACGGAACAAACGCGCACTGAAGAGGACCAACAAAAACCTGGTACGTTCCAATGTTTTGTAACATATTTATCACTGATCCCTACCATTTGCTTACAATATATAGCATTACTCTTTTTCTCTCGGCAATCGAGATTGAAGGGAGACTTTTCAACAGAGCAGACTTTAACGGCATGAGAGCGGCTTTAAGTGTCATCAGATGGGAAGAAGAATTCTCCAATTTAAATGCCTGTGAAATGTGGGAAAAGTTCAAATCTTACTTAAAGGAAACTCAGATTAGACATGTCCCCCAAAAGCAAAGACGCAAAAGAAGGGTAGGAAAGCCAGCATGGCTTACACCAGACGTGATAAAAGCAATTAGGGCTAAGAAAACTGCATTTAGAGTTTTTAAAGAAGCCTCAAATGTCATTAATCTAAAGGCGTATCGAAAAGCTAGAGACACTGTGAAGCAAAAAACCAGAGCAGCAAAGCGAGCAAAGGAACTGGATTTAGCTAGAAACTGTAATGGGGACAGTAAAAAGTTCTTTAGTTTCTACAAGCTGAGTAAAGTTTCTAGCACAATTGGTCCACTGGAAGTAAACGGGACTACATTGGGTGAGGATAGTGAGATGGTTGAGGAGCTGAGCAAGCAGTTCAAATCAGTGTTTACATTGGAAGATATGACCAATCTGCCGACCGTACACCATAGTTCAGTTATGGTGGGATCTGACAAATGATGTTGATTTCATTGGTAGTGATGTTGTTTACAATCATATCAGGAAAATAAAGCCAAATAAGGCCGCAGGACCTGATGATATTTATGCTAGGGTGTTGCGGGAAACTGAAAAGGAACTGGCATTTCCACTTAGTATAATATTTTGTAGATCAGTTTCACATAATGAAATTCCAACCGATTGGAAAAGGGCAAATGTAGTTCCTATTTTCAAGAAAGGAGAAAGAGGGAAAGTTGAAAACTATAGGCCAATAAGTCTCACATCCCTAGTCTGCAAGGTACTCGAATCAATTATCAAGGATAGAATAGTTAGTTATCTGGAAGGTAGCAGATTGATTCAAGATACTCAACATGGATTTAGAAAAGGACGATCGTGTCTCACAAACCTCTTGGACTTTTGAACTTCGCCACAGAACAATTTGATCAGGGAAATCAGGTTGATGTAGCATATCTTGACTTTAGTAAGGCCTTTGACAAGGTACCCCATAAACGGTTAATGATACAGCTTCAGTCCCATGGTATTGCAGGTAGCATCTAAAAATGGATAGAGTTGTGGCTTTCAGATAGACAGCAAAGAGTGATGCTAAATGGTACAAAGTCATCATGGCAAAATGTTCTTAGTGGAGTCCCCCAGGGGTCAGTACTAGGGCCATTACTGTTCATTATATTTGTAAATAACATTGAAAGTGGCCTAAGCAGTAAAGTTTTGAAATTTGCAGATGATTTGAAGGTCTTTAGGGCAATAACAGGTCAGGATGAGCATATCTCGCTGCAAAAGACTTAGACGAACTTGTGAAGTGGTCCGAAGAATGGCAAATGAAATTTAACTTTGATAAGTGCAAAATCATGCATGTAGGTAAGCAGCATATGAAGGCTCCATACTTGATGGGTGGCCAAGTGCTATCAGTGACTCAACAGGAGAAGGATTTAGGTGTTATTCTAAACACAAAATTGGGGACATCAGAACAGACCAAGGAAGCCAGGAAGAAGGCACTGAGAATGCTCGGGGCAATAAATATGAATGTATCATACAGAAGTGAGGAAGTGATCAGGAAGCTTTACTGTGCATATGTCAGGCCACATTTGGAATACTGCATCCAAGCTTGGTCTCCTAGCTATGAAGAAAGATTGTTGGCTTTTAGAGAGAGTACAAAAGAGGGCTACAAAAATGGTTAATGGCATAAGCAACCTGGCATATGAGGAAAGATTGAAGAAATTGAATATGTTTTCACTTAGATATAGAAGGCTGAGAGGAGATCTCATCGAGGTCTTTAAATTTGTCAATGGTCTGGAGAGGGGATACCTTGGGGAAATGTTTGGATTTAACAGAAATGATGCAATTAGAGGTAATAAATTCAAAATTAAAATTAACCACAGCAGAACAAGGTTAAGGCAAACTTTCTTCACCAACAGGGTAGTGGAACACTGGAACCAGCTGCCAGAAAACATCGTCAGTAGCAGGACATTGAACATCTTTAAAAACAGCATAGACAATCATTATAAGAATAGAGGGCTTGCTTTTCAGTATTACAGGGAGGGCTGATTGGCAGATTTGGTGGGCAACTGGTTCAGTGTACAGAGTGCAACCAAGAAGGGCCCTTGTGGCTCAGAGTTGCACTAATCTTTTATGTCTTTATGTCTTTATGTCTTTATGAAGGAGCGGATGTAGCACCAAGAGCATGGGGACATATGCTGTGTATTTACTCTCCTGTCAATATCTTTATTTATAAAAAAAACAGTTGCCAGAATAATGATAAGACATGGAAGATGCCACACCTTTAATTGGATTGTTCACAATGCAATGCTCAAATGCATTTGATAAGGGTAGTTGGTTATAGGTTTTACGTCACATGTACAGTTGAGTCATGTAGCATCGCAAATCTCTCATGCTGACTGGTTGTGGGCGAAGAGTAGCGACAGGTGTGATTCTAACCCACAACCTTTTGATTGTGAGATAGAAAACTTACATATAGATTACTCATCCCCTGCATTTGATGAGGGGATCACTTTCAAACATACTCTGCCATCAATATTATGCTGAATGCCGGGAGCACACATCAGGAGAAAAAAAGTTCCCTTAAGCACTCAATGATTGATCTTTCATGTCATCAATTGCATCATGAGAAATAAGACAAACCCTCATAGATATTGCTTAATGTAAATCAATGTTTAGGTACCAAACATCCATTTTATTAGTTCATGGCATATGTTGGGCTATGCTATGATGTGGTATGTTAGCCTCAGTCAGGTTGTCACCCTACACTGTATTATGCTACCCTAGCCTTGATAGCAAGTAAGAGTGAAGCATGACATGTTAAGTAATTGACCAGCACTATATCTTGTGCCACCTGCTGGGTTTTGATTTACTAGTGAATAAATACATCACAACTACTAGACATACTGGAATCCATTTTTTGTGCTTTAGGTGAACCATATGGATTTTGATACCAGCAATTCCTTCTATAGGAAACAAATTTGGTCACAAAAAATTGTCCAAAGGGCTTCTTATGGCTACCAAAATTTGAAAGCTCTAAAAATTATCTTAATGTGCATATCAGAGGGCTCATCACATCATGGACACCAGATGGAACAAGATTCAGTCAACACAGTATTGGAAACTATTGTTAGTTATTTGGGTTTTAGGGTGCATCAACTGCAGTGGTTATACAGTGCCATGCTGACAGCCTTGGAAATGATGGAATGCATCAGCAGCATCAGTTGGTGACATCATTCAACTGCACCAAGACACCCCCAACTGGGTGCACTGAATGATCCAAGGGCATCACCAGGAATATTTGTCAGGGTTGTGTTCTGTTAGGTTAGGTTATGTTTTCACCCCATTATAAATATTCCTGGTGATGCCATGGGGCAATTCATTGCACCTGGCTGGAGGTGCATCTGTATGTTTAAGTGACATCACCAATAGCTGACTGGCAGTCAGCTGACTGGCTCAGATATTCATTGCAGACATGCATTGCTGATTAATACTTGAGGATTACTGGTAGGTACCTACCAAGACAATTAATGATTTTCATCATTATTACAGTTTAAGGTATCCACAAGACCAATTTTATGCATATTTTACCTACATGAAGCATACAAAAGGGCTAGATTTGATTAAGTTAGGACAGGTTTAAAGTTTTTCATAACAAGTTTTGTTTTAAAATGTTTTATTTTTCTCCCCAAAAATATTTCAGGCTAGCTTGGGTTAGTTTAAGCCAGATTGTTTTTAATTTCACCATTTTTTTCAGAAAAAAAACTTAGAAATTTGTATGTTAATCCAGAATTTGCTTTCTTGCATGGGATGCTAGGCTGGGTTAGGTAAGTCTATGCTGCATCTTTTGTGCTATATTTTTAATATCCCTTTTTATATATTATCCACTTAAGTCAAGGCCCTCTTCTGGCTGCTATTTTGGCTACCAACTGAAGCATACACAACTACAGAGGAAGTGAGTGGCCACAGCATATTCAGTGCATTCATAACCATTGCATGAAATGCATTAATCATTGCATTGCAAGAAATGAGAAATTACTACCTTAAACTGCAAAATTACCTGAATTTCTATGTTGACATCAAATCATGTCCAAATCGTTGATCCCAAAGCAGCAGGGTTAAAAAAAATTTTTTTGTTAGGTGCGAGATGTCAAAACAAGCATAGTATGATGTCAAAACTTGACATGTAATTAGTGTAATTTATAATGCTTTTTGGTGTCTTTCAGACTACAATTTGAGTTGATGGTGTAGGTAATTATGACTGGACCTTTATCATTTGTTTTAAGATTCATAACTTAAGAAGAGCTATACTCAGGAAAGGGAAAATAATAACAACTGACTGGTATTGTATGCAATATCACATGATAGGTCATCCCTTTACCTAAAATGATATTGCAAGATGTTAATGTAGCACCATTCCTTATTGAGGGCATGCATATGCTATTTATAAATGATATACTGTTAGAGAAGACATAAATACTTCATATCAAGAAGCAGGATGCTGATACTTCTTGCAGGAGGATGTTGAGTGTTCAAAAGGCAATAAATTCCACCCTATTTCATGGATAATTTATAACTGTAAAGCAGGGTTGGATTTGTTTTTTAATCCTGGATGTGAGCAGACAATTGTTGGTTAATCAAATAATGGAAATATATATTTGAACCTGTGTTCAGAATTTAAGTTTGCAGTCTCCAGTAAATCTTGAATACTTCTCAACAGAACAGTTCATAGTAAAACACCACCACTCAAACTCCAAACCAGAATAATGATAATAACTTCCTGGATGACAAAAGAACAGGAGCAGCCGCCAAAAGCAGCCAAAAGAACAGAACAACAGGTATTTTGCCAGTATGCACCAGAGGGAAAACAGCTCCCTGACCGGGACCTGGATAAGTAGGCACCTACCTATGTCCTACCTACCTACTTATTCACCAACGTGGGCACCATAATAACCAATTACGTACGGGCAGGTATTGTGAAACAAATAAGTAAATAAATAGATATATGCGCGGCAACAATCCAACCTTACCCTTCCCTGCACAACACCCCACATGGAATTCCAAGATAACTAGAGACAACAGGTACACCAAAATCCGCGGTTCTAGTATAGTTAGTTTAAACGAGACAAAACGTACGCCACTTGACGTCATATACCAGAAGCGCCTTTTTTCAGAATACTGCTGAATTATATCCTAGTTTTGGATTGTAATGATAAATGCACTAAATATGGTATTTTCATTTTACCTCTCTTATGGCGCTTTTCCCACGATTAGTTTCCCCGCCGTTTGTAACTGGGCACTAAGACTAAATGGTACGACGGAACCTAGTAGGTTTTCTAGTGCCATCCCAAGTGACGTAAGGAGGAATGTGCTAGATTTAGAGTACATTGCGTGAGACGAAATGTACGACCCTCAATATACCAGGAGGTGCTGAGTTTACATCAAAAGTAACGTTAGGGATTATGCTATGTTACTCAACGTTTCGGCCAGGGGCCATCGTCAGGAGTGATATCAAAAATGGCAGGGTTAACAATTGAAAAAACGCGGGAAAAAAAACGTGCAAAAATGCACGTGAATCACAGAAAAGCATCTTCATTGGTGCAGACACTTCAAGAAACTCCAAACCAAAAATATACTAGGTTAAGATAGAATCCTCTGAGGAAGCCAGAGCCGATGGTCCATATACATATCGACACATACATGCACGCACATATATAGACATATATCCAATATAACGCGTATACATAAAGTATACTTTATGTTTATGTAATTTTATGTGATATACCAAGACGTCGTTTGCGTGTTTAGTTGCGGCCGTAGACTACGTATGTGTATAAATTCGAGGACCTTCAGATCAGTGTTGTCCCTGGCTGTTGCTAGTATTTCTACTTTGAAGTTTGTGTTAGTGTCGCTGTGTTCCATGTTAGAATGTTTGTCGATCATGTGTTCGCCTAAAGGTGTGCATTCTCTCCGAAGTCTGGCATCTCCCAAGTGCTCATTGTACCTATCCCTGATGCTACGCTTGGTTTCTCCGACATAAAATATTCCAAGACAGCGGTTGCACGTTATTTTATAAACTACGTTTTTCCGCGTGCATCTACCTTTGAGCCCGTTGCTACAGGTGCGGGAAGTTCGTCTACCAGCAGGGCATAGCGACAATTCCAGGGCTGAGCGGACCAGGTAAGATTTCAGCGTAGGTCCGCTAGTCCAGGCTACCCTAACATGGTTTAGATGAGACGAACGGATGGCTGCATTTACCTGTCGGCTCCCCCCCACAAACTAGGTTCCACTGCGCCCCATAGTGTCGGCGAGTAGTGATCCCCTAGACAAGCTATCTTGGTTATTGAGCAAGATTCCTGTCCAGATACTAGCGTTGGTTCCCGCCCATCTGACAAACACGGAGTCGTACCTACAAAGGGTGAAAGAAACGTTCCCTACCAAACTTCCGGAAGGCACTATTGTTTTCACCATGGACGTCACAAATTTATATGGCAGTATTCCGATAACGGAGGGAATTGATGCTGTAATTCGCCCCATCGAGGACACTCTGGATGATATGTCTTTTCGGGATTGGGGTACAGGACTGTGTGAAATTACTAACACATATTTTCAGCAATAACCTCATACGTTTCGGTAACTCCATGTACAAGCAAACGAAAGGAGTAGCTATGGGTAACCGATGTGCACCTCCTTTAGCGGTTGCTTTTATGCACCGCCTTGAGTCGATCTTCTTAGCTTCGTATGATTTGAAGCCAGCTCTCTACATGAGGTACATAAACGACATCTTTGGTGTTTGGACACATGGCTTGGCCTCTCTGCTCGACTTCTTTGCAGAAATTAACCAGCAACACTCCAGCATCAAGTTCACATTAGAACACACTGATCATAGCACGTCAATTCCTTTCCCTGATAGGTTGTTTGTAGTTCAGGATGATGGTAGCTACACCACCGAACTGTACTTTAAACCAATGGCAGCCCCATCATCTTGCACTATGATTCGGCCCATCCGATGGCCACTAAAAAGGCCGTTTTAACATCCAAAATGAGGAAAGCAGCACGAGTCTCCTCCATACTATTTCGTGCGAGCGGAGCCTTGCGAAGATGACAACTCTTTTCCTGGAAAATGGATACCCAGCACAGCCCTGGAATTGTCGCCATGCCCTGCTGATAGACGAACGTGCCACACCTGTAGCAACCGCGTGCCACGTGCCACCAATCCGCGAAAAGGATTCATCGGAAGTTCCATGGAGGGTACAAGCCCACTCCCCATACACCATGCAACTGACAGATTTATGATATTGCCTAGGATGCGTCATTTTTCCAGAGGGGGCTACTCTTGTTCCAGAACAATTGGACGGGGTACACTCCGATCTCCCAGAGGGGCACACTTTGTTTTTGTTTGAGGAGTGCCTATCGCCGAAAAAAAATCGCCGTGTGCGTTCAGACTCCCAGAGGACTGCTGTTGCCAGACCGAGGAGTGCGTTGAAGGGAACACTTGGAACCTCAAACCCTTGGAAAAGAAATTCAAGGGAGGGGAACACTTGGAGCCTCCAAGAGAGGCGTTCTTCGGGTCATAAGGGGTGCCGCTTTCGCTTCCTTCTCCTTGGATCAGCTCTTGCAACATACCCTAGCTGGCAACGCCACTATCTCTGGCCGATTAGCTTTCACTTAGACATAAAAGACATAAAGACATACAAGATTAGTGCAACTATGAGCCACAAGGGCCCTTCTTGGTTGCACTCTGTACTTGCCAGTCGTTCGACTCAGGGGTGTTGTTTTGTGTGCATTTGAGGGGGAACTGCCACCTAATAATAAATAAATATAGTGTTTATACTTAATAAGAACCACAAGGGCCCATCCAAGTTAAGTCTGTAAATTGAAGATAGCATAAGCCTGGTAAAAAGGCCCACCCCAATCAACATCACATCCTCAAGAAGCCATCCACCAACATCCCACACACCAATCATTCGCTATCTACCCTAGCTATCCAGCCCTTTTCGCTTGAT
Organism: Imbricaverruca yamaguchii; assembly: GCA_034440575.1. Classification (NCBI taxonomy): domain Eukaryota; kingdom Metazoa; phylum Arthropoda; class Thecostraca; family Neoverrucidae; genus Imbricaverruca; species Imbricaverruca yamaguchii. The sequence goes on along the minus strand of JAOTOL010000335.1, from coordinate 9,213 downwards.
CCCACTTACCACATGTGGATTGAATGCATTACCAATAATTTTCAATCTGCATCCATGCCTGCTTAAGGGTGTCTGTGACATCCACACTTATTTAGCATAAATCTCACCCCATCCATCACTAACTTGAACTAAAGATTTTTGTGTCTTTAAAAAAAATTGTCCATCCTACTTTCAAATACATTCACTCCGGAACTTTCCACATCAGCAGGCAGCCTACCCCGCTGCCTCAGTGGTGAAATGCATTGGTCCAACTGTCGTGTGACGCACCAAGGAACGGCCGCGGCACGTGACAGACTGGCCGGTCCGGCGACGGACCGCCGGGCCCGGCTCATCCCGCCCGTCAGCAGGGAACAGCCGCGGCACGTGACACTCCACAGCCACACACCTGGCCGCGCCGACGCGACACGGACGGGCCGGCCCACCCCAGTAATGTCGGGGCCTGCTGGCCGCAGCTGCAGGAGTCGGCTTTCACACGGTGCCGGCCACATCCGATATAAGTCACCACCCCGGAGCAGCCGCCAGTCTCGTCACTCTCCTGCCAAGCTGGGCACGGCCGCTGCCGCATCCTCTGCGAACCGTCCTGCCGTCGTTACCCAGTGTCGACAAGTGACTGTTGCGAACATCTGATCACGCCCGCTTCGGTGTCACGATGCCCTGGTGAGACTCAACGGAGCGAGGGCAAACCGATCGAAGCATCGACGGTTTCACCAGTTGGAAATATTTGTGGAAACAGTGGTAATGAATGGCGGGGCTTTATTCGGGTTCCTCACTATTAGGTATAATATTAGCACTGAAATATTCATGACAACTAGAAAAGTCGTGGTGGACACTCCCATTTATATTTTGAAACTGTAATATGCCTCGTGAAGTTGGTACAATTGCAAGCCCTCCTTCAGACGGGGAAATTACCACACTTGAATCCATGGTACGAACCGGCCTCTCATCTGCCCAATGAGACGTTCTAACTGGCCAGTTGGCCGAACAATATTATATATAAATGTGATTTGATTTTGTCTACTTCGAAGTTAAACTTTCTTCGGACTATGTTAACCCCCGTCTCTGGGGGGTCTCCAACCGCCCCCCGTCAGGTTTTTCCCGGACAGTGGACGAACGGCGCGCGGCAGCGCGCCCAAATTTGGCATACCCTTTCCCACACAAATTTGGCATGCTGTGTCAAACTTTTGAAGTCAGGTCATCTAGTGTCAGCGAGTTAGTCAAGGTCAAGTGAGGTTACCTCCAAAAAGTTTAACCAGTCGTCACGCTTTAACTGATACAGATATATTAATGAAACTTTCAGCGTTTGCTTATCTTTAGGGATGCAACAAAACGTACGAGTGGAATTTTTCTTTTTCCTGTTTTTGACTGCATATAGACTGCATATTTGCCAATTGCAGTTCAAGTAGAAGATTCTGGCTAAAGTAAGCATTTTGTATTGGGGAAAGTTGATTTCCAACAACGTTTCTCGATCTGCTCTACCCATTGGAAAAGGAAAATTCAAGAAAACTTGAAAACTCCAAGTTTTGAAATTTCAAAAAATTAACACTTTCTTTTTCGAGGGCCAAAAAAAAAATGATGGCCCTGGTCGATTTCGCTGTCCTTTTCTCATTCCAAATGAATTTTGTTTTTTAATTTATCACCCAAAATGAACTTCCGAGAGCCAAACACATAATGTTAGTCGTTAAAAGTCGTGAAGATCTAGCCCCATTGGTGACATCACTTTTGGGGGAAACTGTTTTGGGGGTGGTCCCGGACCCTACTCGTCGAGCGCTTTCTGATGACACCATTTTGTTTTGGTGTGATGCTTAATTTGGATTTTAGAGGGGTTACTAACCGCCGCCCCCTCCCCCGAGACGGGGTGTGAGGATCTGACCGGAAAGACGGCGTGGGTTAAGTTCATCATTACTGGTGCTGGGAATTAATTGCGAGGAGCTTGCACAGTTCGTTTCAGTTAGTCCACAGTTGACCCGTTGGACCAGGTCCGGTGAGTCCCGGCGTATGAAGTCAGTGACTCAACAGGAGAAGGATTTAGGTGTTATTCTAAACACAAAACTGGGGGCATCAGAACAGACCAAGGAAGCCAGGAAGAAAGCACTGAGAATGCTCGGGGCAATAAATAGGAATGTATCATACAGAAGTGAGGAAGTGATCAGGAAGCTTTACTGTGCATACGTCAGGCCACATTTGGAATACTGCATCCAAGCTTGGTCTCCTAGCTATGAAAAAGATTGTTGGCTTTTAGAGAGAGTACAAAAGAGGGCTACAAAAATGGTTAATGGCATAAGCAACCTGCCATATGAGGAAAGATTGAAGAAATTGAATATGTTTTCACTTAGATATAGAAGGCTGAGAGGAGGTCTCATCGAGGTCTTTAAATTTGTCAATGGTCTGGAGAGGGGATACCTTGGGGAAATGTTTGAATTTAACAGAAATGATGCAATTATAGGTCATAAATTCAAAATTAAAGTTAACCACAGCAGAACAAGGTTAAGGCAAACTTTCTTCACCAACATGGTAGTGGAACACTGGAACCAGCTACCAGAAAACATCGTCAGTAGCAGCACATTGAACATCTTTAAAAACAGCATAGACAATCATTATAAGAATATAGGGCTTGCTTTTCAGTATTACAGGGAGGGCTGATTGACAGTTTTGGTGGGCAACTGGTTCAGTGTACAGAGTGCAACCAAGAAGGGCCCTTGTGGCTCATAGTTGCACTAATCTTTTATGTCTTTTATGTCTTAAGTTAACCCTCGTCGGTGTGCGCCGTTGTGTCGCCTTCGCCAGTCGAGGGGACGGGTTTGTGCGGCCCCCGCAAATTCCAAATGAGACGTGCTAGAAAGATAGAACAAAACCGGCCGTGTGTGGTGGGACGGGATCTCGTGATTGACATCCGATTGTTGTAACTGGGAGCTATAGGTGACCGTTCCGGTCAAAGTTTTACAAAAAGCTGAGCGCAAAGACTTCACAAGCTGAGCGCAGACGCTTCCTCTACTGCAACATACTATACACTTTTAAGTATCATCAGGGTGCTCGCCGTTGCTATGCGGATGTAATGATATCTGTCAAGCTCCACTTAGGTCACGGGTCAGGTCAGGCCAAGAGCCGACCCCACATTTCAAAACCTGATAGAATGTCGGCTAAAACCAGTGGTTCCACCCACCACACGGTAAAATTGTACGGTGGAATTGGATTCAGAGCTTTAACCAAACCATTGATATTATGCAATGCTAAAAAGTGATCCGAGGTCAATTCAGGCCCATCACTTTGAATGAATTTGGAATGGTAGCGGGACATCGTGTGAATATCATTCCAGCCATTTATCTGACAAAGTCGCACAAAAATGTGCCCTCCACGTCAGAAAGTCATTTCCAGATGCAATATTCCGCGATTTCGTTAAAATATGGTGCTGTTATGTGCATTACATCCTAAAGTAGCGAAGAAAGACATTCGTGAGCAAGGATAAGATCGAAGTCATGGTCGGTTACATGGAATATTGAGGTCAAGTATTGATTTTGATCTGCGGAGGATGTCGTTTTTGCACCAGAATTTTGTCAGGGCTCCGACAGGTGCAATTAAATAACATGCCCAAGCACGGGGGCATCCTTCCAGGTATTAACCAGTCCTGTCATGGAGGTAGTCTTCAACCGCCCCCTTCAGGTTTTTCGCAGATAGCGGACGAACGGCGCGCGGCAGCGCACCCAAATTTGACATACCTTTTCCCACATCAATTTGACATGCTGATTCAAAATTTTTAGGTCAGATCATCTAAGTTCAAGGAGTTGGTCAAGGTCAAGTGAGGTCACCTCCAAAAAAGTTCAACCAGTCGTCACGCTTTAACGGATACATGTATTTTAATGAAACTTTCAGCGTTTGCTTATCTTTACGGATGCAATAAAACGTAGGAGTGGAATTTTAATTTTTTTTTCTCGTTTTTTTTTTACTGCATATAAATTTTGCGTATTTGCCAAATTGTAGTTCAAATACAGGATTCTGGGTAAAGTAAGCATTTTTTATTGGTGCAAGTTGACTTCCAACAAGGTTTCTCTTTCTGCTGAATGGAAAGGGAAAATTTAAGAAAACTTTCAAACTCAAAGTTTTGAAATTTCCAAAAAATACAATTTTTTTTTGGGGGGGGGGCGAAAAAAATTATAGCCCTGGCCAATTTCGTTGTCCTTTTCTCATTCCAAATACATTTGTTTTTTCATATATCCCCAAAATGAACTCCCCAGAGTAAAAAACATAATGTAAGTCGTTAAAAGTCGTGAAAATCTAGCCCCCTGATGACGTCACTTTTGGGGAAAATTGTTTTCGAGGGTGGACCCGGACCCTACTCGTCGAGCGCTTTCCGATGACACCGCTTTCGTTTTCGTGCAACGCTTAGTTTAGATTATAGAGGGGGTCTTCAACGCCCCCCCCCCAAGACTGGGTGGGATAATTTGACCGGAAAGACGGCGCGGGTTATAAAAAAAAACATGTGCTTCGATAAAAAAACACATTGGAAAGTGGTGCAAGGCTTCAAACAACGTCAAAGGCTAGTGGTGTGGATGATGGCCTCATATTGCCCGAAACCTTTGCGGCGACAAAGTGCGATGATCAATTGCCTACAATACTGAGACCATTACTCTACATTTGGTACGCCCTATCTCAGTTATTTTGAATGTTATTGACATGAAATTTGCGAAGCACATTCACAATCTGAATCTGAACCACATATTCGCAGTTTTTTAATATAAAATTAAACACAACTTTCGAAAACAATTGAAGAGAAGATGATAGTTGCATATTTTGAAAACAACGTTGCACAGAAGAGTTCAGTTCTGTAATGGCGGCATTTTTATCCATCCAATTTGTTATCGATGGGTAGAAACCGATGTTTAATATCTATGTCTCTCGATTTGTGACGATTGTTCATGCAGAACCCTTATTTTGTTCAAAAGTCGCTGGGGGTGACGCCATTCTGGCGTCACTCAAGCCCGACCCACTCTGAGCTAGAATGTAATGTTTGGCCACAGGCTGTGGAATTGACAAACATAGGTGCTGACAATTTCAATTCGGTACCTCTGGGACTTCTTGAGTTATTCACAACCGGCCAGACGTGGGGTGCGGGGTAAATTGTGCTCCTCGCCAGTGAAGTTTGGTGCAGCCAAACCGTTCATCTGATGGTCGATCTATGCGGCAGGACGCTTCTGTGTGCTACGCTGCTGATGATGGTGGATGACCTGACATCTGCCGGAGAGCCGACCTCTGCAGCTGACCTGATGGCGGCCGCTGACCTGAGCGGGCCCAGCGCGGTGTCCGGTGCCGCCAACGTGACCACCAGAGGCGACGTGGGCACGGTCGGACCGACTGGTCGCACTGTGGGCTCCTCGGGCCGTGCGCTGCCAGCCGGCCTCGTCCGGCCGGATAACCCGTACCAGACGTGGAGCTCCTACCACCATCAGCTGGAGGGCGACAGGAAGGCGCGGCTGACTCGTCAGAAGCGCTCCGCCGAGGTCCACTCCCGGCAGAAGCGCTTCCTCAGCTTCCCGGTCGGCTCGATCCTCTACCTGGAGCCGAGCATCTACCTGCCCATCTACCGCTCCAGACAGCTCTGTGAGTAGTCATCGAACTTGGCGGAGAATGTCATGATCAGGGATGAACTTCAAAGATATTTGAGGTGTGCGCTAGGCTCGCAGGAATTTCTACCATTGATCACAGAGTTTATACTAGGTGGGCATAGCAGGAAAACTTGAAAAACCGATGTTGACGACTATTTGTGGGCTAAACTTTAAATCCAGTTTCAACAAAAAGATCCCAGGATTTTGTTTGTAAAATGTTGGTTCGCATTCTTTTTTTATGTGTTGTCATTAGTGGTCTAGTCTCAATAAATTTAAATTGCAGTTTGGGTTTAAAAAAAATACCAAGTCAGTGTATAACAAGGTGAATATTTCTATTAATGTCATCTATGCATGGGCTAAAATAATTTATTGTTGATTGGTAACTAGATGCATTCGATGTACACATATATTACAACAAATTAAATGGCACTGATTGTCAATGTACATGCTTCATTGGTAAAACAGGAGCAAGCATCAAACGTGATTCGAAGTCATGCTTTTATTTCCAAATTGCGATTTGATACAGTATGATTTAACTGGGTCCATGCCAGGTTTGCACTCCCCGCATAGCACTTCAAAAAGATTCACAATATATATTATACTACATCATGTGCTGGGTCGTGTACTATCTATATAAGCACATGGGTAGTCAGAAGAGAGAAAGAGAAAGAGAGAGAGAGAAAGAGAGAGAGAGAGAGAGAGGGAGAGAGTGAACGAGAGAGAGAAGTGGAAGTGAAAGAGGGAAGGAGATTCGGGCAGAACCCAGAAGAAGAAGAGTAGGAGCGCCATCTGCGAAATTAAGTTCAATCCACATCAAATATGCCTGCCATGGGCTTGCCTTATTCGTGAGTGTTTCAGACTGTCACTTTCAGTGACAGAGCTGTATTAAATTTGAGATGCAAATGTTAACGTGAATTGTCAGTATACCTGCAGGTCATCCATTCATTTTGTGTCTAGTTGTTTTCTTCAATTTTGTTATTTTCCCAACGAATTAATACATTACTTTATCCGAAAATAATGTCTGACCATAACTGTCCACTCTACTCAGGTGAGGAACTGCCTAAAATACCACAATGTGCACCAGCCCCTGCTGCAGGGGAAATTTCGCCCGCAACTAATGTGTCCTCCAAGGCCTTGGACCGGACTGTTGGGACGGCGAGCTCGGTTCGCTCTGTGACCCCACCGTCTGGCGGTTTCAGTCCAGTACATTTACGCGCAGTACACGATGGGTTGGATTCTGCCGCGGAGTCTGGTAGTGGGCAGAAGTTCTGTGGACCTGGCGAGACTGTATGGCGTCGCGGAGTCCACCATTGACAGGTGACAAGTGACAGCCGTCAAGGTGTACCATCGGCCAGCCCGTGTCGTCACCTCACCCCGTCCCGTCACCTCACCCCGTCCCGTCACCCCACCCCGTCCCGTCACCCCACCCCGTCCCGTCACCTCACCCAGTCCCGTCACCTCACCCAGTCCCGTCACCTCACCCTGTCCCGTCACCTGACCCCGTCCCGTCACCTCACCCACCACCTCACCCGTCTCCTCACCTCACCCCGTATCGTCACCTCACCCCGTCGTCCCGTCCCTCACCCCGTCCCGTCACCTTACCCCATCACCCCACCCTTCTCGTCACCTCACCCCATTCCCCCATCACCTGTCTCGTCACCTCACCCCATTCCGTCCCGTCACTGACCGTCCCGTCACCTCACCCCGTCCCTTCACCTCACCCCGACCCGTCACCTCACCCCATCACCTCACCTCACCCCGTATCGTCACCTCACCCCATTCCGTCCCGTCACCTGACCCCGTCCCGTCACCGCAATATGACCAGAGCAGTCGAAGCTCCCGAAAGCGCCATCGCTTCACCTCACCCAGTGCCGTCACCACCCTCCATAGCCATGTCACGGTACAGCCTGGCCGTGGGTACCCCCAGCACACCGGCGCATGCAAGGCTTTGGTCAGGCTCGCTTGCAGCATGGCCTTTCGGCTCTGGGGCGGTGGTAACCAGCACGGCACGAACTCGGAGCCTTGCATGCCCCGGCCTGTGTACAGATCAGCCCACCACATGTGGCCCATTGGGGGGTCCACCCACCACATGTGGCCCATTGGGCAGTCCACCCACCACATGTGGCCCATTGGGCGGTCCACCCACCACATGTGGCCCATTGGGCGGTCCACCCACCACATGTGGCCCATTGGGCGGTCCACCCACCACATGTGGCCCATTGGGCCCGGTCCATCCACCACATGTGGCCCATTGGGCGGTCCACCCACCACATGTGGCCCATTGGGCGGTCCACCCACCACATGTGGCCCATTGGGCGGTCCACCCACCACATGTGACAGTGGACACCGTCGGATACACTCCCCATTTCCTTCCACCTGCAGCTAGCCAAGGAGGCATGATAACCAAAGTGCTTAACACCTTAATGAAAATAAAATAATCTACTACATTATGCATGAAAATTTTCAAGCTCTATATTTAGATGCTTTTCCGATTATTTCCGATACTTAAATTACATCTCTTTTCTTTCTACCTTCTCACCTTCACATTTCGCATTTTCGCCACTTCCGAATATCCCCCCATTTCATACCATAGCTTGTCCAGCATCATTTCCTGGCTGCGCCACTGCCCCCCTCCCCCACGTGGGCACGGACTGCGCCTGAGCTGGCGGTGTGGCGGCTCCACAGCGTACGACGTGGAGCTGCCCGTCAAACTCAAGTGGGTGTTGCCCGTCAACACCAACACCACTCTGGGCATCGGCCGGACCGGTCTCAGCCACGACAGACCGGGCATATTCCAGTGGGCGCAGCGTGCACTCGGGAAGTACGTCGCATGGTGGGCATGGGCATTGTCTGTCTAAAAAAACATCACTTCCATTGAAATTAAATGTTACCCCTCCTGGATGATAATCTTACTTGTATCCACGCTGCACATTCCTACCCTCAACAATCGCATGGCTCCTTCTGAACTGTCAGCGTATTGACATTAGGCATGGCATGACGCCTGCATGGCCTCATATGGCCCCTTTGAGCTATAAGCTTATTGATGCTTGGCACGGCATGCCCCATAAAACTATGTGTCATGTGTCCCAAGATCCCGTGTCAGGTTCTATGTGAAAAGAGTAGCTTGTTGATAGCGTGGGCATGTTTTCTGGGGGGAATAAAGGGGTTGGATATTGTAGCCCTGGAATATTTTGAACATGTGGACAACCCGTCGAACAATTAACGATAGTGTGTGCTATGTACGCTTCTTTGTCATTTTGCATTGAAAACTCACCTTTTATCGTGATTGCATGCTTCGGATTTGACTTTTGCAATCCTACACTTTAATAGCAAGAAAAACTCATGCTATTTAAGGTTTTTCTCAGTTCCCAAGTCAACATCAGTAGTAACATCTTTCCGGCATCCAAACTAGCCGAGTAAACTATTGAGCGAATTAGAGCATGCCGAGTGCTTGAAAGTGCTTATACACTATGTAGGCGTAGGATCCCTAAAACGTTGGACGCTAACAAGTATTGACTCGTCACCGTCTTCAAAAGTCACTAAGGTACCAAAATACAAACTATCATCACATGTATGCTTTCCAAGTGAAGGTGACTTGCCTCGAATGCATAGCCAT
>JAOTOL010000334.1:0-48707 GCA_034440575.1 Imbricaverruca yamaguchii | reverse complement strand
ATCAGAAGAGGGGAGACTCGAATCAACAACACTCCCCATCCCAACAACATCCCCATGAACGGCCCCAGGAACACCATTGTTGTAAATTGTAATGTTTGACCTCATCTCTAATAAGGTACAACAACCCGATGATGATGGAAACAACGAACTGCACTAAACTATACATGGAACTATTGCATTGACTACTGAGGCTAGAATATGGATATTGGTTACTCTACCATTATTTGATGATATTTTTACATGCTACTCGTGTTTAAACATTTTGGCTTTTAAAAATGGGTTTTCATACCATACCATGCCATAATGGGTATGATGTGTTCATTTCACGTTTGCTAATTTTGCTTAATTTACACCTCTTTAGAGTCGGAGCCGCCCTTGCAGCTTCGGCTCCGACTCCGGCTCCGGAGTAAAATGTCCCGGCGGCTCCGGCTCCGCATCGCTGATACATATATATATGTATATATATATATATATATATATATATATATATATATATATTTATATATATATATATATATATATATATATACACCCACACGTACACGCACGCAGACAGACAAACCCTTCCCGACAACCGCTCACCGCCATGCAGTATGACATCGCCCACAGAGGGACGTCCACGTTATGCGCTCCACCTCTGCCTGTGGACGTGCCGCCGCCGTCCGGACCTTTTGTCCCGGAGGCCTGCCGCCAGGGAGCCAAGACAGCTGGACCGTGGTGAAGCGCCCGACTGCTGGATCTGCCGCCAGGGAGCCGAGACAGCCGGACCGTGGTGAAGCGTCCGACTGCTGGGTCTGTCCTACGGAGACGCACACACGTACCCCACCGCAAATTCCCGTGGGGAACATGCCGGTTCAAAGTGCCGTGCTAATGACACATGTGCTTTGCCGGTTTCATTTTTGCATCATGTCATTAATCGTCATGTTATTCAATTTCTAAGATCACAATGATGGTATGTGACGGAAACGATGTGCGCTCCAATTAACGTGTGTTGGAGGAGGCAGACCTCAAGCCGCAGAGGAGCGTCAAGGTTTGTCAGGTGATCAGATCAGGAGAGTGGCAGCAGTTGAGAAATTCGCCGCCTCCTGCAAGGCTACTGTAGTCGAGGTGTCGCAGAGCATCAGCTGAGCACAGCAGAGCTCGCCGTCACACAGCTCGGCCTCCAGCTGCCACGTGAGCTGCCACATGAGCTGCCTTGTCAGCTGCGACATCAGCTGCCGCGTCAGCTACCGTGTCAGCTGCCGTGTCAGCGGGCAGGACAGCTGGTGCGGCCGCCGACGGCGCCGAGGCGGCCAAACCGCCTGGCTATCGCGCGCGTGCACCACGGACATTGGAGGCCGGATCGTTTCGCTGTGTTGTGCGGCCGCCGTGGCAACAGCCGTGCCAGCGCGTGCTGGACGCCGCCCTTCTGCACGCAGGCCGCGGAGCCGCGGTTCGCCAGCTTCCGATACCAGCCTTATACTTATAGATCGATACCGACACCAGCCTTCCGATACTTATAGATCGATACCAGCCGACAGGCGTCGCCAGTGCGCGGGCAGACAGATGTCGCTAGTGCGCAGGGCGTCCGAAGCCGGGGCAGGGGAGGCCGCTGCTGTTGTCGCCGTACCGCCGCCAACAGCGTCAGTAGCAGTCGCTTGAGACCGAATGCACGGAGGCATGGTTGCTGATGTACTGATGTACCGATGCGGGGAGTGAGATGCCACCGCACAAGGCAGCTCCAGTCAGCTCGACTCAGTTTGTTTTAGTCCACTCGCATGTGACTTATAGGTCTTGAGATCTGATTCGACTCGCGACTCAAACAGGTTGACAGAAATTTGAGTGGATTCAGATCTGAATCAGTGGTATTCGACTTATGAGCCGTATGACTGAGCGTGCACTGCCCACACATGACATTTGAATGATTGACTCGTGATTCGACTTTTTTAAAGAGAGATGCGATTCAACTCACGACTTGTGACATATTTTGGGAGAAAATGATCGATTCAACTCGCGACCCATCCCAAAACAATTGATTCATGAGTCGATTTTTGATTCGAGTCGAACACAAGTCTGGCTCCAGCCGCTGGTGCGGGCGTACAGAAGTACGATGATGCCACGACTGATGCGGAATCCGGATACGCCCTACACAGGAAGTCAGCTCCATGCCGACGAGAATCGTGGTAAAATTTGGCATCGGCCTACAAACAGACTGCTGAATGCAGACAGTCACATAATGGAGTGCCTGTGAAAAATTACGCCACACTCCACTTTACGACGTCATGCGTAGCTCGCACGACACCGTGCTGTCACATCGCAAGTGTTTACAGTTAGAGATTTTGCATGTTAATCCCGCGCTGAACAGCCGTTGGATCCATCAATTGGCGACTGCGCAGTGCAACTCCGGATCTGGATCCAGATTCAGAACAGTTTATTCAGACACGAGCACGCAGATTTCACACAGAGGCACAGTCAGCTATAATTTTCTGAGGGGGAGATCCAGGAACGTATCATGCAACAGAAGCGGCTATCGATAGCCGCTATAACATTTCTGGTTTTGCGCGGTGAAAATCTCGAACTTTCTAGTTTAATCCAGCGCATTCTTAGTTGCTAGGATGGTGCTAGGATGGCACGGACTCCGCTCCTCGGCTACGACTCTGTTCCCACCTCCCCAGCTTCAGTCGTCAGCAGCAACTGAGACGAGCGTTACCACGCTGCCTGCTGCCTGGAAGTGGAAACCAACTGCAAAGACACGTGTAGAGTGAGTTAGGAACATAACAAAAATCGCAAGTTGTGGAATTCATTTTCACGAACATTTCTGTAGCTATTTCACGATAGAAAGCAGCTACAACTACGCTGGCTAGCTGTCGTAAAAGCAAAAGCACAAATTTCCCTTCCCTTAACACGTAAATGGTTTGACATACCACTGGTGACGTCACGCCCACCTCACCAAATCACAGCTTTGACACACCTGATTGGAAATAAGGAAACGGCGCACAGCTCCAATCTTGCGACAGTTACTGCGCAATTTTCCTCCACTTGGTTCCGTAAGTTTGAACTGACTAGTGGTGCGATTTCTTCGTAGTGTTTTTCGCGGGGAGGGTCTGTGCTGATAGGTGAGCATTATGTAGATAGTGGCGTGATCATCGTCTCTTGGCGTGGGGCAGGCCTGGGAACTTTCAGGCTTGGCCTTCCACCAAATTTTCACCTCTTCCCAACGTACCTAGGTAGGGTAAAACGCCGAACTCGGGCCACTGCCTAACTCGGGCCACCACCGCTTTCTAACCTCCTTGCCTCTGACAAAACTCCGATAGGCCTTATTAAATCAGTTTATGACGTCATTTTATCTATCTTCTGTCGTTTCAGGTTGGACCAACCAGAGCGTATGTACCAGACGACCAATCAGAGGATGGAACACTGGACAGGACCCTCTGCTGCGTTTTGGCGCGGATTAGGACGCACTTTAACCTTGTGTAGTGGCGTTGTCTTGCGGTACGGTTTTAACTGGTGTTTTAGTAGTGGTGGGCATAGATGGATCGTTCAAAACGGTAAAGTACTTCATTGCACGTTTTTAATGATTATTCTTGCTTGTGTGTTTGCACTTTTCATAGATATACCGCATTTTTGGTGGTGGCCCGAGTTGGGGGGAATAATTGTCCATCGCCCAACTCAGGCCGGGTGGCCCGAGTTGGGAACAGCGCACATCTTTCCAGAAAATATGCCACCCTAACTCGGGCCATTGGATTAATGTGGCTATTTCTTTGTTTTCGTCGACGCTATACCTGTGAGATGTTGAACATTGCGTGTTGATTGTGCACATATACATCTTATCGTATATCGCGACTTATCTAACGGAAGAGAGAGACGCTGACTTCGGGTCAACGCAGATGCACGAACCCGTGGCCCAATGGTCAACTGCAGGGGTGGCGCTATCGGGGGTGGGTCCAGAAATTTCGATCTGTGGGGGAACACGTTCTGGAGGGGCACCATCTTTTTCCGGAGGGACGCCATCCGCTGAAAACTCGCTCAGCGGAGACGGGTGTAGGGGAGGGGGTCCATTCAAGCGTTCTGGATGGGTGCCACATAGGTATCAGGGGTTTGGGGGAAAGGTAGAAAGTGCCCATAGTTTCCCCCTGGATCAGCCACTGGACGCCACCAAGAGGATAGGGAGACTCGCACCCTCCACGGCGTGGACGAGCACCTTGGGCTTAGGCTAAAGTCCCAATATAAAAATCGAAGCCTTCATGCCCGCTCCGCGCCCCCAGACACTGCATTCCTGACAGACGGATGTTATTTCCACCTTTTGATTATGATGGATCCTTTTCGTTATAGTGGATTCCTCTTCGAAATCCAGGAAGCCACTTCTGAGGTATGACACATTTCCTGACAAAATTGGTGGAGCCGCCCGTAGTCAATTATCAAGTTGTATTATGTGGCGACCATAAAAAACGCGAATCAGCATTAATACGCACCGAGCTGAAGGTGATCTTCCCTTGTGTAGCTTCTGTACTGTACTTGCATTCTGGGGTGTTGCTTTATAGACTTTTGAAGGGACAAATGCCCCTTAATGTTGGCCTTGCATCCCTGAATAATTTGAACTTTCAACATGAGATCCCACAATGTGTCCCCACTCCATCCGATTAATCCATTTGGGTACGCACATTGCCTTCATGCATTGTGCCCTCTCCCTCCTCCAACCCACAATAACTTTCATAAATCCACAACCGTCCTACCATGTTCTGCTTAATCTATGTCCTTCATCATCCTCCCATTCCTACAGTGGTAATCATTGCCGATACACGAAGGAGACCCTGGCGGCAGCCCTGGCGGAATGCCGGGGCGGGTCGAGTGTCCGAACTGTTGCAAAGAAGTACGGCGTGCCGAGGGAAACAATCGGTAAACGTCTGAGAGGCGAAGTGTCGGATTACGTAGCAATCGGCAGACGACAATACCTTTCCATGAATGTAGAGCTAAAAATTAAGAGTTGGCTGCTGCAGTGTGCGGAAAGAGGATTTCCTGTAAGTAAAAAACTACTGCTGGACTCCGTAGCAAAGTTCATTGAGAAGCAAGGCATGGAAAGTAACTTCGTTGATAACAGGTGAGCATACACTATCTTTCAGTACAAATCTAGCCATACACTGCGTTAAGTATCAACATACCGATATTTGCCCCTTCATTTTTTAAGCAAGCTTATGGAAGGATGCCCAAAACCAGAGATGTAGAAACGTCTGAAAAAGTGTGTGTGTGGGGGAGGGAGGGGTAAATACCACTTTTGAAGTTGATTCTGAACATGCATCGTCATAGCATTGATGCTAAGCTTCATGAAAGCTTCCGGTGGATGAGCTGCTGTTGATATGAGAGCTGTTCGCGAAACGCGCGGAGAGCTTAGGGGCTTGCGAAGTGAAGATCTCAAAATGTATCATTTGATCTCGTGTATTTTTGTGGTGGGGGTGTTAAGGAGGATCCTCCCCTTGGCTGCGCCTCTGGAGCGGAACCTACGGATATTTGAACGCAATGCTTGCATTTTTGACAGACCCGGTGTAAAATGGCTCAACGGGTTTCTTCGCCGCCATCCAACGATAAGCCTCAGAACTCCGGAGGGCATCACGAAGGGGAGAGCCGCAGTGACAAGGGAGAGAATCGAGGCGTGGTTCGAAGAGCTCGAGCGCTTCATCTCCACGAACAACCTACACCGTGCGGTGGATGACCCGAGGCGAATTATGAACGCGGACGAAACCTCTATCCCGTTATGTCCAGGTACGTAAAACGGAACTTTCACACGTGCACCATTGTCGCATCCTCCAAATACCAATACTCATTCTAAAAAGGCAAGCGTGTCTTGTGGAATCGCTAATCGTTGGAAAACATAATTGCATTGTAGTCTGAATAAACGTGATCATTAAATTGCGTGTATCAAAATGGTCTACATCGACATCAATAATATAAATGCAATTATAATTGTATCAAAATAAATCATGTCTTGCAGCTTCCGGGAAAGTCTTGGCTCATAAGGGGGCCAAAAACGTGTACCGGGTCATACCTGGTAAAGAGAGACGCCGCCACTCTGCTGGCGTGCTACAACGCGTCGGGGGAGAGGATGCCACCATGTCTGGTGCTCCCGGGAGTGCGGATCGCCGGCGAGCTGTCAAGAGCTGCACCTGAAGACTGGGCGCTAGCGTGCAGTCCTTCCGGTAAGGGCTAAGTGTTTGTAGCCTGTGGATAAGTATATTGATATGCTTGTACGAGTATATTCGTTTCAGACACAAGGAATGCCGTGAATACGCAACGGATTGCGTATTGCGTGAACATTGCAACGGATAGTGCAAAATAAGTGCGATGAGTGAACACTATTACACGTCAAAATTGGCGAGCAGTGTGATATCGGTGAAGTAAAAACACATTAAAAAGAAGTATTGCGTTTGACAATTAACTTGATGATGGTGAACCTGATTAGTTAGTTATTAGGGCTTAAGGGCGCATCGACTACATTGGTCATGTAGCGCCCATAACAATACAACTTACTTACACGTCGATATATCACACATCCTAGCTAGTTAAGCTTGCAGAATAATAGTCGACTCAACGAATCGTACAAAAAAAATAAAACTTCGCAACATTCAACATTTTCAACTTGGTGCATATATTACTGAAAATGATATTTCAGCGAGGTAGTCAAATAGTCGCCCTGATCGAACAATATCCGAGTCGTTGCCTAAAACCTCGCTGAGTGACAAGGACTGAGCACGCCCAAAGTGACGTTTACGCTCCTCCTCGTAGCCGGGACAGGATAGCAAGACATGCCGCACAGATAGGCGGGCGTGACATCTGGGGCAACGTGGTACGTCATCACCAGTTAGCAAGTAAGAGTGAGTGGCATATGTATGTCCAATTCTCAAGCGACATAGTGCCACCTCATCTCGCCTGATCCTACGCGAGCACGAACTCCATTTTCCGAGGAGATTCTTGATCGCCTTCAACTTGTTGTCGGGTATTGCGTTCCACGAGCCTTGCCACTTTGTGAGCATAAAGTCAGAAATGGTTCGAAAGTGGTCACGGGCAGGGAGTGGTAGAGTTCGTGAACATGGAGCTTGCGTCGCGCGTTTTGCAGCAGCATCAGCAAGGTCATTTCCTGGGATGCCCACGTGACTCGGGATCCAACATAGCACCACTCTTTACCTGTCTGGTACACACTGGTGAGACGAGTTAAGATGTCACGTAAAATGGGGTTTGACGGATTGTGTGTCCTCACCGCTAAAAGGCTACTTAAAGAATCCGTCAAAATAATGTGGAGTAGATGATCTGATACTTCGATGAAACAGATAGCTTTCAGAATGGCAATCAGCTCGGAAGAATACACAGAAGCATGTGCTGGAATGGAAAAGCTTCACCACAGTACCTGTAATAAAAGCGCTGCCTACGCCGGTCTCAGTTCTGGATCCATCGGTGTATGTTGGAACAAATCCAGTGTAACATTCAATGTGTTCCATGGCACTTGCTCTGAATTCATGTGGTGTAATATCGGATTTCTTTGTGTAGGCGAGGGAGGTGTCAACTTCCGGTGTGATCAGTTCCCAGGAGGCGTTGAAATGTGCTCAGTCCGTCTAACTCCCTGGAGCCGGAGACCGCTCTCAGAAAAAGTCGTCTCATCCTCACTCCGTAGGGGACTGCTCTCGCAGGGTGTTCGTTTGAGAACAGCGTTACTATCCGGTGGGAAAATACATGGGTGTAAGCTGGGTGGTCCGGATATTGCCGTAGCTTACAAGCATATCGCATGCCAAGCTGTTCACGCCGCAGAGAGAGTAAATTCGTGAACTTCCGCAAAGGAGACTCGCCGTTGGAGAGGTACGAAATGCACCCGTGATGATACGAAGGGCAGAGTGGTGGACTGCATCCAATGTGCGTTTATTCGTCAAAGAAGCTCCGTCATAAATAAAACACGCGTAGTCAAGCTTTGACCGAACAAGCGATCGGTATAGCAGAAGCAGCGATGCGCGGTCTGCTCCATAGGTCGCACGAGCCACACATTTTAAGATATTTAAAGTAGTTGCACACCTAGCTCGTAGCGTTTTAAGATGTTGTCGGTATGTCAAGCGTGAATCAAATTCCACCCCCAGAAATCTCACTACCGGTTGCACCGGTATCAACTGTCCGTACAGCATGATTTTCATGTTGGGACATACACGGCGGCGACAGAAGTGTATGGCAACGGTTTTCGCTGTAGAGAAGCGGAATCCATTCGTGTTTCCCCATCTCTCCAAGCACCTGACTGCTAACTGTAGCTGTCGCTCCATCGGCGGTATACGTGAGGCACATGACCATATGGCGAAATCATCAACATATAAGGAGCGCCTAATGGTCACAGGAAGCGAGTACCCAATATCGTTGATCATCACCCCGAAAAGGGTCTTACTCAGGACACTTTCCCTGTGGGACTCCGTTCTCTCGAATAAACCAATTCGACAGGCAGTTACCGACACGTACACGAAAACATCGATTTGCTAGGAAGTTTTGAGTAGGTACAAGTCGTCCTCGAATTCGTGCTTGTGGATCTTCAGCAGGATTCCCACGCCACGTGGTGTCGTAAGCCTTTTCTATGTAAAAAAACACCACGCCTAGATGTCGCTTCCTCTTAAAAGCGATGCGTAATTCGGTGTCCAGTGTTAAAATATGGTCAATGGTACCCTGTTCTTCCGGAGCCGCACTGCGTGTGTTGCCGAATATGCCATTTTTTTCTAAGAACCAGGACAGGCGTCCATTCACGAGTTCTTCCATTAGGTTTACCTAATGCAGACGTCAGAGAGATTGGACGATAATCTAAGGGGGTTCAGGCCACGTTTCCCAGGTTTCAACAGTGGGATAACTGTAGCTTCGCACCACGATGGAGGGGTACTCGCCATTAGTCCATATCAGGTTGAAGGTACGTAAAGCTCTGCGACCACAGAGGAAGGCAGGTGCTTCAGCAGCTCATTGTGCACTTCATCGGGTCCTTCGGCTACATTGCGCAACGAATTAATTGCCGATTCCATCTCAGCCAGAGTAAAGCAACTGTTGTATGACGGATGTTCTGGAGTAGAAAAATCAATCGAAATCGATTCACAGCGCGCCTTGTGGCGCATAAATTGTGGGTCGCCGTTGCCGGCGCGGTTAACGTCTGCCAAAGCATGGCCAATCTCGTTCGCCACGTCAATCGGGTTCGTCACTTCACGGCTACCGACCGTCAACGTGGGAAGCGGGCCTGCATTAAATCGGCCAGAGATGCTTTTGATGCGAGACCAAATTAATGAGGTTGGCGAGGATCGATTGAGTGACCCAACATACTCAATCCACGAAACACGCTTGGCCTCCCGCATAGTGCGCCGAGCGAGGGCCCGAGCACGTCTGAACTCTATTGTTGGCTGTGGTGCTATTACGGTTGAAGGCTCGAAACGCGCGTCTTCGAGCACGAATAGCGTCACTGCACCCTTCCGTCCACCACGGCACAGGGGTGCGTCGAGGAAGCCCAGAGGTCCTGGGGATACTTGAGGAGGCGCATTCCAGGAGAAGTGCAGTGAATTCGGTCACTGGCAGTGGTGGAGACCTTGATTCTGAGCGGAAAGCAGCTTGAATTTTCTCCTGAAATCTACCCCAGTCCGCTTTCTTAAAAATTCCATCGCTGCGGGCGCGGGCCTAAAACTGAGCCGTCCAGATAACTCAACCAGATTGGGAAATGATCGCTCCCCAGTGGATCTGAGTCCACTGTCCACTCGAGGCACTCCGTTAGCTGCGGGCTGGCCAGGCTGAGGTCCAAGGTAGAAGTGGTTCCTGACGGTGTGGAGAAGTGTGTTCGTGTTCCAGTGTTTAAAATGCAGAGCATTTCATTAAGGATTAGAGATTCCAAATGGCGACCACGGGTGTTGATACTGTCACATCCCCACAACGTGTGGTGAGCGTTAAAATCGCCCAAAAGCAAGACCGGTCGAGGCAGTTCAGACACTAAGTTGGCGAGTTCCACGGCGGGGAACACATACCCTGGAGGCATATATACAGAGCACACTGTAATGAGTCTGCGCCTAAAAAGAACACGAGCGGCAACCGCCTGGAGTGCAGTACGCAAGGTTAATGCTCTCATGGGGACGCTATTATGGACCGCCAGTAGCACTCCACCATGTGCCACAGCATCAGTCATCGTATCCTTCGACATATGGAGTATCCACTCAACGACACCGTATTGTTAGGCGAAAGCTTGGTCTCCTGGAGACATACCGCCACAGGGCAGTGCCGGTTTAAGACCACCTGGAGGTCCTGGGCGCTAGTTCTAAATCCTCGACAGTTCCACTGCAAAATTGTTGATGTAGAGGTCATAAATGTCTTGGAATTTCAAAGTGGTATGTCTATACATCTGTACAAACTTGCCCTGCCTCCGGACATCCAAATATCAGAGTTCAATAATAATAATAAAAAAATAATAAAAAATAATAAAATAAAAAAAACGTGAATGCCTAATTAGGATCCACCAGTGTGGATCCTAGCCCCCGCTGACGCAGAATCTGCTCGCTGGCGATTCCTAGATACCACTCGCTCGGTGGCGAGATTGGTGGTGCCCTTTGCGTCCGGCAATAGAGGAAGAGCGTGGCGGGTTCTCACAAGGGGGAACGGGTGGAGGTCCCATCGCATCTCCAGGAACCGTCAGGGGTGCCTGAGAGGTCCTTGGCTAGGGATTCGTGCAGGCCCTCGGCCTGTCACGGACCGGCAGGACGCTCGCCAAGTGAGGGGTCACGCGACCCGTCACGGTTTACTCGACCCGAAACCCCATATCGGGAGCTCCTGGTCGAACCCCGGTCATCTGCGATCGCCGCGATGTCGGAGGAGGCTGTACCGGGACGCGACGGGAGGCAGCAATGCCCCCTCCTGAGATGGCCGAAGTGATAGGGTTAACGAGGGTGGCTTTGGGGAGAAGGAGTAGGCGTGGATTTGGGGGTGATGATGGGGTATAGGTAGATGTGGTAGTCGGGGATGGACCGGGTTTGGAAGGGGAAGATCGCGCCGGCCTCCTGGGCCGGTGGACTTGGGTCCACTCCCCACCGTCAGGAGTAGGCTGCTGAGAGGGCTGCTGAGAGGCCTGCAAAACATCTTCCGTGGCAGAAATGGGTTCAATACGAGAATTCCCATCTCGTACTGACAAGGGGTGCATGCGAGTCCGAAAGATCGTAGTAGGTCACTAAGTTGGGATATAAATTGCGAGGCATTGGCAGGCCCTCGGTGTGAGGTGGCCGGTCGTGTGGTTTTTACTTTACTGGCGTATGACACGTTGGGGTGGGTATCCGCGTATATTTCCTTGCTTGCTGAAAAGATATGTTCCTAGTGCACTTCAGTGCTAGTATCTCCCTTTCCTTCACGTTTACTGGACAGCCTTTGTCAAAGGAAGTGTGGGGCACCTGTCCCTGGTCACAATTAACACACCAAACGCTCTCAGCCTCACATTTGTCGCTGCTGTGCTCGGACGTGCCACACCTACTACAGGCCGGGCGACCTCGACAGTACTGTGTAGTGTAGCCGTATCTCTGGCAACGGAAACAACGCATGTGATTGGGGACAAAAACGCGTACCTTCACCTTGACGTAGCCTACGTTTATTGTAGAGGGGAGGTCAATAGTATTAAAAGTAAAGACAATGTTGTTCGTTGCTTGTAGATCGCCTCCTCTTCTTACCTTCATCCTACGCGCTTCGACGACACCAAACTCCGCCAGACCATCGACAATTTCAGAATCAGAAACGTCTCTTAAATCGAAACAATTTATCACACCTTTTGACTGGTTTTTTGTCCTATAAGGCTCAACAAAAATGGGTATAGTAACATCCCTCATCCTGCCCTGTTCTCTCACATAATAAATAAATTCTGTTGCCTCGAGGGTTCTCTTGGCGTCCTCAACGTTCCGAAATTCTACCTCGATTCCTCCATCTCGTAGCTTTTCGCACCTGGCGACGTCTCCAAACTTGTCGCATCCACGCTTTCGCTCAAAGGGCGAAAGAGCAGATAAACTCCTTTCAGGATCACTCGACTTCAGTATTAGTATTCGCGGCGATGGCACATTACAAGTCCGAGCTACGCTCCCACTATGGGGAGGCAGTGGCAATCAGAACGGGACGTGAAGAGATACGTGCAGGGCGGTATGCCTCTGCAGGTGTTGGGTCGATGGTCTGGTCCCTGCTTGAAGGACCAGGAGTGTTTTTAGTTTTTGGAAATGCCATATGATGTGTATTATTTCTACCCCCGCGGACGTCCCACCACATTGGGGCCCTACTGGGGGAAGCCTGTGTCCCTGAAGCGGGAGGACATCAGACGCCCGCGGAGTTATACGGGGTAGGCGGTGCCTTCACCCGGCCGGGAGAGAGAGACTCACCACCCCGACCAGGATCCAGCGCCGCCCACCCCTTGACCCCGGCCGGCCGGGCCATCAGGCGCTGGGACGAAACCCAGGCCCCGACCCGAGGCGACCAGCCACTTGGTCCGTATGGGGCCATAGGGACCCCGCCCGCCCCCTCCGGGATATCGGGACCAAAGAGGTGTGTTGGTCCCCCGTCACAACTAGCACCGTGCGACGGGGGACCTCAACCCTCCAGGACTCCGTCAACCCCGGGGGACGGACCAAGGGGCGCGGCTACCCCGATAAAACTGAGCTGGTGGGCAGGGCCGGGGAAGTTGCCCTGCCTGCTCATAGTAGGGATAGCTGGTGTTGCAGGGCCAGATGAAGGACATGGATGTTGGGATGATATGGGAATGGGAATGGGAGCGTATGGACGGAAGGAAGAGAGGGTGGCTGTGGTGACCCGAGGGAGCGCCACTTCCTAGCCAGCCGTGTAACGAGGCCGGCCCCACTGCGGGCGATGAACCTGATGATCTGATCGGATTCTGATCTCAAGAACCGTGATCTGATCGGATTTGATCTACCGTGATAGTTCGCAATATCTGTTCATCTGCGTTTTTACCATTTAATCCCTGCGTTTTCATATGCAAACCGTTTGCGTTCCAGGTTGGATGACAGCAAGGGTGTTTTATGAGTACCTGGCAAACTGCCTGGTACCGCACATCAGGAAAAATTGGATCGAGCTGCCCGTCATCCTGTTTGTAGATGGGCCCGAGCCCATTTTTCCATGGATACATCTCGTCTCTGTGAAGCCGAGGGGATCGTGCTGTATGCTCTACCGCCGTACAGCACACACGTCCTGCAGCCCCTGGACGTGTCGGCCTTCAAGAGCCTGAAGAGCCATTGGACTCAGGTCAGGAAGGACAAAAATGGCAGATGGAAACTGTTACATTGAAGGAACATTACAAAGGGCATCATCAAAATGTATGGATTCAATACGTCGGGTCTCTGCCTTTTGTATTAAAAAATATGTACTTTCTGTTTTCTCTCGGCTGTATAAATTGCAAACATTGCCAACGATGCCTTCGTTTCAGGTGTGTGCGGAGCGTCAGCTACAGCCGGCGCATTTTAATACGCCGGTCACCAGGGCCGAGATCGCCCCCTTGTTGGAAGTAGCTCTTGGACGGATTCGACCGGATGTCATCACGGCGGGCTTCCGGGCATGCGGACTCTGTCCACTCGACAAGAGGGCACCCGACTATGGGAAGCTAAGCCCATCTGGTAATATATATATATATATATATATATATATATATATATATATATATATATATATATATCACGGGTGTATAAACGAAATGGGCAGATATGGAAGCTTCCATGCCAGCATATTTCAACGGCGCGCTAGCTTCACTAGAAGGGGGATGTGTCTGCCTACATTCGCCCTAATTAGACGTCAGCTGAAAATAATAGGCCTCCTCAGATCCACATTTCATAACACTGTTTTTATTTCTATGCTCATAATATGCACATTATATGTCCCTATTATATCATAGATGTTAAAACATACAACTTTGCATCCAGGGCCCAGTTTCATCAATGTGCATCAAATCGTAGTTTTCAAATAAAAAGCACGCCTACAAATCACGTTTCACGTTTTTTCCAGTTCCACTAACAAAGTACGTACCTTGAAAATTTTGTCGTAGAATTTCTATGAATCTACGCACAAATTATACGAATCTACGCATGCATCAAATACAAGTAATTATGAAATAACAATACAAAATTGTGGGACATGCATAAATGTTCCACATTAATTCAAATCTTCATGCTGCTATGGGTTGGCTTAGTAAGTTTTTTTCATTTAACTACCTATCTGATATTATTCAGAGCCAGTTCACTAATGACAACATACTTGGTTGCCATGGGCAACCATATAAGACAAATGAGATGCCTGACATACATTATTAGACATATTTCACAAATGCTGTAGCTGTGTAATGTTTTTCTTCATAAAATAATAAATAATAAATGTTATAAAGCAATCATATATGTAAAGTATAAACATTGGTCAGAAAACATTCATGATGTTTGGTGTAACCAAGTTAGTTAGTTATTTGGGCTTAGGGGCGCTTCGACTGCTTCGGTCATACAGCGCCCATAACAATGTTAGATTGACAGCTTGTGATGATTGGTGCCAACAGTAGTACACAAATATTCAGAATACGGACAGATATAAGTGAAACAGTGAAATAAAAGAGCAAGCGCAGTCGAACATCGGTGAAACAATGAAACTGGAGTAATATCAGTGAAATAGTGAAACGGGCGTAGCATCAGTGGAACAGAAAGAGCAAGCTTGAGCAAACATCAGTAGAACTGTGAAACGGGAGCAACATCAGTGAAACAGAAAGGGCAAGCGCCAGCACACATCAGTGGAACAGTGAAATGGGAGTAACATCAGTGAAACGGTGAAATAGCAAGAGCAAGTGCAGGCGAAAATCAGTTGGAGCGACATGCCATGGTTCCGAGCGTATGGTGCCACGTCGGTGACGTGTGTAAATCGCTTTGAAGGCAACATTCGATAAAAAACGAAACAGTTGTCCCGAAGTTCGTCGCTATGCTTTGTTGCCAAGTATACATATCACACATATCGATGAGGGTCATATATGGTTAAGAATGACACTTCAGATAAAAAATTAATCAGCTGTCCCGATTGGACAACTGCAGAGTTGTCACTAAGAACGCTGTCAAGCGAAACCATCTGGAGAGATCCAAAGTAACGTCGACGCTCGTCAGCGTATGCAGGACACGAGATCAAAACATGGTGCACCGTCAGTGGTGATAAACATCTAGCGCACTGGGTCTGTCGCCGCCGCACAGCAGATAACCGTGCGTGGCGTAAGTGTGCCCTATGCGGAGGCGACATAATGTCACCTCTTCTTTTCTATGAGTATGATGGGACGAACCCCATGGTTCCAGACGTGGCTTGATGCCTCGCAGCTTGTTCACACTGGTCTCGTCCCACATTGTTTGCCACTTCTCCAGGAGAAAGACGGAAATCTGTCTGTAATAGTCTGTGGCGGGGAAGCGGCAGCGACCGGGTGCACGGAGAATGCGCTGCACGCCTTGCCGCAGCGTCCGCCAACTCGTTCCCAGAAATTCCAACATGGCCAGGGAGCCAACACAGAACCACTCGCCGTCCCAAGCGGTGCACAGCAGTGAGACACCTTAGAATATCACGCACAAGTGGGTTGGATGGGTAAAATGTTTCACAGCTAAGAGACTACTTAAAGAGTCAGTGAAAACCACATGGCGATCACCTTCTGACACTTCGATATAGCATACGGCCTTCAGAATGGCTACAAGTTCCGATGAGTATACAGATGCGTGTTTCGGGAGGGGAAAATGATCGGGTGACGGTGCCACAAACGAATGCGCTGCCCACACCATCATCAGTTCTAGAGCCATCAGTATATGTGGTCACCCATTCATGAAATGAAGCGATGCGTTCAAGGGCCAGCGAGCGAAACTCTTCCGGAGAGATATCGGCTTTCTTGGTCCTAGCAAGGGATAAATCCACCTCTGGTGCGACCAACTCCCATGGAGGGTTCTCCGTGTGCTCGACTTTCCGGATACCTTGGAGTCTGACCCGGCTTTCTCGGAAAAGTTCACGCATGCGTACACCGAACGGAGCAACACTCAAGTTTCGATCTGCGGGGAAAATGGTCGCCAGTCGTCGCGAGAAAACATGTGTGTAAGCGGGATGAGCAGGGAGCTGGCGAAGTTTGCAGGCGTAGCGCATACCCAGCCTTTTCTCTACGCAGGCAGAGGGGCGGCTCATGTGCCTCTGCTAGAAGGCTTACCGTGGGTGAGGTACGAAATGCGCCAGTTGCAATGCGGATAGCAGTGTGGTGGATGGTGTCCAGCATATGCTTATTAGCTGCAGCAGCACCGTCATAGATAAGACTTGCGTAGTCAAGTTTTGAACGTATCAGAGAACGATACAACAGCATAAGCGTAGCTCGATCAGCACCATAAGATGTACGAGCAACGCATTTCATGATATTCAGTGCGCTAAAACATTTTCTACGTAGAGTTTTCAGGTGGTGCAAGTATGTAAGACGTTGGTCAAATTCCACCCCCAGAAATCGCACCACGGGTTGGACAGGTATACTCCTGCCGTACAGTTTCATTTCCATGTTCTGGTCACATCGGCGACGAGAAAAATGGAGGGCGACAGTTTTCGTTGCAGAGAATGAAAATCCATTGACGTTTGCCCACTTTTCCAGGCGTGAAACTGCTAGTTGCAACTGCCGTTGTAATGCTGGTGTTCGTGAAGCGCAGGACCAAATGGCAAAATCGTCTACGAAAAGTGATCGCCCCATGCTCCGCGGAATGGAATCGCCGATATCATCGATCATGATACCGAATAGTGGAACGCTGAGAACACTTCCTTGTGGGACACCGTTTTCCTGGATGAACCAGCGAGAGAAATGGCAGCCAATGCGTACCCGAAATCTCCTTTCTTTCAAAAAATTTTGCAGAAAAATTCCCATGCGACCATATATTCCTTTCTTTACGAGTTTCATGAGGATTCCATGACGCCATGTTGTGTCATATGCTTTCTCAATGTCGAAGAAAACGGCCCCCAGATTGCGTTTTCTACGAAAAGCAACCCTTACCTCGGTGTCTAGAGATAAAATGTGATCAGTGGTGCTTCTGTTTTTCCGGAAACCGCATTGGTAATTTGCAAGAAGGTCGTGTTTTTCTAGGAACCACATGAGGCGAACGCTAACCATCTTTTCCAATAGCTTGCAAAGGGCAGATGTCAAGGATATTGGGCGGTAGTTCAAAGGGTCGGTACCGCTTTTCCCAGGTTTAAGAAGAGGGACTATCGTGGCATCCCTCCACGATGGAGGGAATAGCCCGAGCTCCCATAAATTGTTAAATGCACGTAAAAGTACGGATGTAACTCCCTGCGGCAGATGTCTCAATAACTCGTTGTGTACACAGTCCGGGCCCTCAGCGACGCTTGCAAGCGAAGAAATGGCAGATACCAGCTCAGATCTGGTAAATGGTTGGTTATATGAAAGCCGATCAGGCGTTGAAAAATCAATCCCCGTCATTTCACAGCGGCGTTTATGACGAAGGAAGGCTGGATCAATTGTACCATTTCGACATCTTGCAGCAAGTGCGGTTCCAAATTCGTTGGCTACATCCACCGGGTGAGCAACTTCACGATCGCCAATAACTAATATGGGGAGAGGGATCGAACTGAGGTGGCCAGAGATCCGTTTAATTCGGGACCAGATCAGAGAGTGGGGAGTAAAGCGGCTCAAAGAGTTCACATACTGACGCCAAGATGACCGCTTCGCTTCCTGTATCGTACGCCGCACGAAAGCCCTAGCACGTCTAAACTCAATTAAATTTATGGTGGTACTGTTACGGTTGAAAACTCTAAATGCGCGTCGCCTCGCTCGGATGGCATCCCGGCACTCGAGCGTCCACCAAGGAACTGGGGTACGCCTAGGGGACACAGTGGTTCTGGGTATGCATCTTGATGCACATTCTAGAAGGAGAGAAGTAAATGTCTCTATTGGAATTGGTGGTTGATCATAGTGTGAACAAAAAGCACGCTGTACCTGGTGTTCAAACATTTCCCAGTCCGCGTTTTTAAAGTTCCATCGCTGTGGTCGTGGTCCCAATATCGGGCTACCTTGATGATGTAGCCAGATGGGAAAATGGTCGCTTCCCAATGAGTCCTCGTCGACTGACCATTCAAAACTATTAACCAGCTGTGGGCTCACGAGACTAAGATCTAAAGTCGAAGTAAGACCTGATGGGAGGCTAAAATGGGTACCAGCTCCAGTGTTTAATACGCAAAGAGATGTCCGTAGAATGAAATCCTCCAAGAGACGCCCACGAGAGTTAGTATCAGTGCAGCCCTATATAGTGCTATGGGAGTTAAAATCTCCTAAAAGAAGTAAGGGGAGGAGTTAGTTGAGAGAAGAGCTTCTCCATATCATTGATTGGAAATACAACACCAGGGGGAAGGTACAGCGAGCAGACAGTAAGAGCGCGACGGTTCAGAAGGATACGTGCGGCCACCGCCTGTAAGGTGGTTGTCAGCGCTGACTCTTTCCAGGAACGCTATGGTGTACAGCCAGAAGCACCCCACCATGAGCAATAGTGCTAACTAGGACATCCTTACGAAAGACAGAATAGTTTTAATGGATATATTGTGCTCTGGTCTAAGTTTTGTTTC
The DNA here is from genome assembly GCA_034440575.1 of Imbricaverruca yamaguchii. Lineage (NCBI taxonomy): Eukaryota > Metazoa > Arthropoda > Thecostraca > Neoverrucidae > Imbricaverruca > Imbricaverruca yamaguchii. Next base: position 30,119 of record JAOTOL010000334.1, on the reverse strand, counting down.
CTGCAGGCATACTATTGCTGGGCATCGCTGATTAAGAACTCTCTGTAGTTCTTGGACACTCGTTCTAAAACCTCTACAGTTCCATTGTAAAGTCTGCATGGTGGGCGGTTTAAGTCCTAAAGCATACTTCGAAAAATATCACATATATAGCCACTAATGGCTTCTCCAGAAAAAGTTGCATGATACAAAGGTCACTCATTAGATAATTACGTAGGGGCTTAAAGCCGCCCTCCTTGCCCAGGAATGGAGTTCGCTAGCTCGTCTTGGCTATGTTCCAGCGATTGTGTCCTGGGGCGAGAAAGCGGAGACGCTTCCCACTGGTGGGGAGCTCGACAGTGGGATTCCCCTTTTCTGGGGACCCAAACGGGGGTGGAGGAGGAGGGCCCATCTGCGACGGATCCGGTCCCTCCACTCGACGTCGCGGCGATGGGGTGGCCGGCCTTGAGAGAAGAGATTTGTCCGTCCCTAGACGTCCCCTCGTTCGGGTCCTCTCCATCTGGGCGAGTCGTGCCTCGTTTGGCTCGCGCGCACGCCTTTTCGGCTTCCTGGTGCTTGAATCTTTCGTCGGAGATATGGATTTGGCGGTGGGTGCTGCGTGGTGGTGATGGAGGTGCGGAAGCGGATGTTGAGGGTGAGGGCGAGGCCTGCCTCACGGGGAGGGGGTTAGATTCGGGAAGGAGTTGACATACATATGGCAACACACCATTCACTACACATGTAAAGAAATTGACCTCATATTGACTGAAAATGGGCATCAGAGAAGTGAGACGGCAGAAGAAGATGGCGATTTCAAGATGATATTGGAGAAGGATGCGAGTACCATTTTCATCATACCACCTATATGTCTTGTTTTTGCAGCTAGGTATGCCTATTATGAAGGTAGGTACTACCAATACAGGTAGACAAGCACCTTAGGTAGGTAGGTATGTGCCAATCTACCTAGCATGGGCTATGCCAAGCATAGTGGTATCCAGTCATTGTCATAGTTACATAATTGACCAGTGGACAGATAGGCAGTGGCTTAATCCATTTGATTCCCATGATCAGTATGGTCACATAACACACCAGAAATGCTCCTGATTGTCCAAATTGGTATGCTAAAGAAGTGAGGGAAAATCTGTTCTTATTCACTAGCTGCAGCTGTTGTTCTTGTTTTATTTTCATTAACCATTTATTTTTTGTTTGCAGTTCCTCTTCGGGAAACTGAAGGGGCCCCCAGCAGGCCAAGCAAGGCATGCCAGGTGGGAAGCAATAATGCTAGAGGCGAAGAAGCTTGGCCTGCTGAAGGGCCCTTGCACCGTGAAAGACTTCACGAGAAGTTTTGTGGGTAACACAATCCGCGCTGCACGAGGTAAGAAGTCCTGTACCTAGGTACCTACCTACCTACCTAAGTTGACAAAGAAATTTAGACAATAGGATACGCGGACCATTGTTACAGAGTTGCTAGATACGTACTGTTTTAATCATATAATATTTAACTGTGGGTGTTGTGACCCCGTAAATCAGCCGACCTACCATGCCCGGCACATGTCACGCCCGTACATGTCCGTCCGGCGCCGGCGACGCCGTCACCGGCCCTCGTCGGAACCGAGTCAGCATGTACGGGCCGACGCCCGGCTCCTGTGACCTGTACCGGCCTTCCGGCCGTGTCTGAGCCAGGGCTGTGGCCAGACCCCCGCGCGGAGACGTTTCTGGACTGTCGAGCCGCGCGGACCTGTCGCTGTCGGCCGCGTGCGTAAATTAACAACTGTATTTCGGCCTCCAAATTGAGAACTGAAAGTTATTGCTGTCGGCCTGGAACATTATTGAGAGTGTCTCTATATATTCACTGTACTTTCTGCACAATATATCGTGCAGAGAAGATATCATTTTTGGCATTCGGAGTTATCGCGACGCGCTGGTCCTCTAGTCTATCACGAGCCAAGAAGAAGGACCTTCACTACACCATTCCTCACTCACCACCGAAGATTGTTTCAAAACCGAATGTCAGATGCTTACAATGGTTATTTACCGATTAATAGATGCGTACACAAAATCAGCAATCAGCCACGACGAGATTTCGACTCCACACAATTCACCTTTTCATTTTCGACTTTTTCGACCCCGAAAACGACGAACACATGTGGCGCGCTGCCAGCTATGAACTAGCGACTATTGTCAAATACCGCTAGAATTGGCGCCAATTGTTACCCGCCATGGAAAGTTGCCGGCACTTCGCCAAATCGTCATATGCTTTCACTAAATTCTAACTTGGCAGATATTTTGAGCCGAATCTTTTGTGAGTGCAAAAGATGGATGTGACAGTAGTTGGGGGTTGTCGGCATCCCTCTAAGCTATTCAGACTGGCCTTGATAATACTCTATGTCTGGCAACTTTGGCCCTTATAGTGTTGTTTACGGCTCGCACTTAGGCATGAAAGCAGGTACTTCCTGTACCATAATTATTAAATGCAATACGTCTAACTCAGTGTATTTTTTTTATTGTTGTTGTACAAACATCGCTTAATTATATTGAACCAAGAAATCGTTTACATCCACGACTTCTTTAATGTCAGCACTGCACCCATGGGCGGTTTCAGCACGTCATAACCCGGAACATGATGGAAATTCGGGTGACTTTAGGTGAAAAATTCTTATGATATCCCAGGGTCTGACAAAAACTGCTTTCCACAGCAAAGTACGATAAAAATCGGCAGACCGGGGCTGGTGGTCACAACCAGCTGGACCAGCTGGACATCGTCGTCCTGGAAGTGCAGGGTAAGTATAGCCCATACGCAGACTTATGGCGGGGGTATAGAAGCAAACAAGGCAGTGTAATCCTCTATCCCACATTAATACCGCTAGTGATGGCCGCTATGGATATCCCGGACACAACCCGCCGCACGCCGACAGTGGGCCGACATCAGCATGTTTACCGGGCTTGCATTTACAACTTACAACAGACATCTCCAGCGAGCTTAATTTTCAGGGCGCCTTCCGTGCGCATATTAAAATTCACCCGATGTCTTTGCTCTGAAGCTCGTAGCTTTCATCTCAGTTTCATCATTGCCCCATTTTCAGGTCGCGTCGGATCTTCCAGCCCCGTGCCCGGCGCGTGGGGTTCTGCTGAGGCTTCGCAGAGGAACCCTTCCTTCCCCTTCCATCCACCAGTGCTCTCACGGCACAACCCCGCCATGCTCCTGTCACCGCCACCACCACCACCAACACCACCGATAACACCAACACCTACACCACCACCAACACCAACACAAACACCGCCGACAACACCAACACAAACACCAACGGCAACATCAACACCTACACCACCGACAACAACAATTTCGCCGGAGATGCAGATTCTTTCTACTCTTTTTTAATTTTGATATGACAGACATATGGGGGACAGGGGACCAGCCGGCAGGAGGTGCAGGGGGCAGTGCCGCGAGGGTGGAAAATGAGCGCCTCATGCAAATCCCAGAATTGGAACTCACAGAAATTCAGAGAGACGAAATTTAAAATTCTTAGGAATATGTTCATGGAGGAGAAAATTCGGTACCTGCAGGCAAAAACTAGGAAACTCGAAAATCTTTAAGTTAAAGGACGCTCGTTTTCCTCTTCCTCTTCCCGTTCCTCTATCAATTCCTTTTCCTCTACTCCTCCTCTCCCTCCTACGCCTCCCCTCTCATTCTCCCACACCTCGGCTGAGGTATTTGTTGTTATTGTTTACGCTGCTATGTTGTTGCTGAGGTATTTGTTGTTGTTTACGCTGTTGTGACGTGCCGGTAAATATACTTGCTGACTGGCGCTTTTCGTATTTGAAACTCACATATGACTTGGAATATTATTTATTGGCAAGATCTGTGCCGATACCCTCTGGTTATAACAAGATTGCCCTCGCTATGGCCGCCCGCCGCGCGAGGCCACGCGCCCGCAGGGTTGCTCTTCTGCAGGCGCAATGTCTGCCGCGACAGCCGGCACGACGTCGTCAGCCGCCGGCTGATCCGGCAGGGCCAGCCAGTCGGCGTTATCCCCGGTAGTGAGGCACACGTTGTGCATGATTCCGCATGCTCTGTGAAGCACCAACAACTTATGTCCTATCACAGTTGTATGTCGTGCAACACGTGAGGGCACTGGACGGCTCCAAGCATGTGTTTAAGGGCATTTAAATATTTAGATAATCAGCAAGTTGCCAGCAGCATGGTAGTCATTCTGTTCAACTAGCTAACCGGTGTTCGGTGACGAAACTGGAAATATTCTCGCTGCTTTTCTTCCGCAGGAACGACGGGAGACGATAGGACGAGTGGCCCTTCGTTTTCCCGGTTCGCGGCACCAGATGCCCCCGCCGCCTCGTCGGGGACCTCTGACGATCGCCCCCACTGGGCATCGCCACTGCTGCCGCTTCCTCGTCGAGGACCGCCACCGCCGTCTCAGTCAGGGACCGCCCGCCGGCGCTGCCTCGTCAGGGACCGCCGCCGGCGCTGCCTCGTCAGGCACCGACGCCGGCGCTGTCCTCGTCGGGACCGCCGCCGGCGCTGCCTCGTCAGGCACCGACGCCGGCGCCGTCTCGTCAGGGACCGCCGCCGGCGCTGCCTCGTCAGGCACCGCCGCCGGCGCCGTCTCGTCAGAGACCGCCACCGGCGCCGCCTCGTCGGGGACCTCCGCCACCGAGGCACCAGGGATCGTCGCCGCTTCCGCAGAAACAAGTGATGATCTCATTTTCATCGTCGATGAGTTCATCATCCCGAGCCTCGTTGGGCCGGCCACGGCACCCCCATCAAAAGGCCGGCACAGGGAGCCACCGTCGCCGCGGCATTTCAGGACGTACGCTTCCTTCCCAGTCCCCCAACTTACACCTTCCAAACGACTCCGGAAAGAGCTCCTTCCGGCATGCGTGTCAAGTCCCCGGTGGCGGCAGTATCAGGAGGAATTGGAGGAAGCAGACAATGAAGAAGAGGAAGGGCATGAAGGACAGCAACATTGCAGCGTTGCCATCGACATCCAAGAAGACGGACGACTGGACCTGCTTCCACTGCAGTGCATCATGGGAGGCAGAAGATGTCGCGGGCGATGCTCATGTCTGGATAAAGTGTGACTTTTGCGCGCGCACGACACATATTGAATGTGTCCCAGAGGACCATCTGGCCCCTCTTTCCCGGGTTGGAGGATGGGGCCAAAGATGTCTTCTTTGTTTGTGATAGTTGCTGCAAGTAATGTGTACGTGTTGGGCTTCGCAAAAGCCTTCCCTTCTGTGGCAGGTGATGGGACGGGTCCCCGATCCTATCGGCTGAAAAGGACTCAAACCCCCAAAAATCGGTGTCGAAGTTTATTTTAGTTATTTTCACGAAAACTGGTGCAGTAGTTACTGAGATCGACCATCGGGCACTTTCTATTGTTTTTCTATTTTTTCACATTACTATTTACGGTTGTAGGCCAATACCACCGCATCAATTAAAGGCAACTATTATTGCACCTTTCATCGACACCCACTTCTTAATTACTGAGATCGTCCATCGGGCAGAAAAAGTCGGCATTTTAGACCCCTTCCGCAGGGGGTGTCATCCCAATAGCAGCCATAAGGAGCCATTTGAGCTTCCATATCTGATATATGACGTGTATGATGCGACACCCAATAACAGTTACTATTTGAATGTGATTGCATTTAAAAAAATATAAAAATAAAAAAAAAAAAAAATTTCCCATATTTTTATTTAAAGACATAAAGACATAAAGACATAAAAAGATCAGTGCAACTCTGAGCCACAAGGGCCCTTCTTGGTTGCACTCTGTACACTGAACCAGTTGCCCACCAAATCTGCCAATCAGCCCTCCCTGTAATACTGAAAAGCAAGCCCTCTATTCTTATAATGATTGTCTATGCTGTTTTTAAAGATGTTCAATGTTCTGCTACTGACGATGTTTTCTGGCAGCTGGTTCCAGTGTTCCACTACCCTGTTGGTGAAGAAAGTTTGCCTTAACCTTGTTCTGCTGTGGTTAATTTTAATTTTGAATTTATGACCTCTAATTGCATCATTTCTGTTAAATTCAAACATTTCCCCAAGGTATCCCCTCTCCAGACCATTGACAAATTTAAAGACCTCGATGAGATCTCCTCTCAGCCTTCTATATCTAAGTGAAAACATATTCAATTTCTTCAATCTTTCCTCATATGCCAGGTTGCTTATGCCATTAACCATTTTTGTAGCCCTCTTTTGTACTCTCTCTAAAAGCCAACAATCTTTTTCATAGCTAGGAGACCAAGCTTGGATGCAGTATTCCAAATGTGGCCTGACGTATGCACAGTAAAGCTTCCTGATCACTTCCTCACTTCTGTATGATACATTCCTATTTATTGCCCCGAGCATTCTCAGTGCCTTCTTCCTGGCTTCCTTGGTCTGTTCTGATGCCCCCAATTTTGTGTTTAGAATAACACCTAAATCCTTCTCCTGTTGAGTCACTGATAGCACTTGGCCACCCATCAAGTATGGAGCCTTCATATGCTGCTTACCTACATGCATGATTTTGCACTTATCAAAGTTAAATTTCATTTGCCATTCTTCGGACCACTTCACAAGTTCGTCTAAGTCTTTTTGCAGCGAGATATGCTCATCCTGACCTGTTATTGCCCTAAAGACCTTCAAATCATCTGCAAATTTCAAAACTTTACTGCTTAGGCCACTTTCAATGTTATTTACAAATATAATGAACAGTAATGGCCTAGTACTGACCCCTGGGGGACTCCACTAAGAACATTTTGCCATGATGACTTTGTACCATTTAGCATCACTCTTTGCTGTCTATCTGAAAGCCACAACTCTATCCATTTTAAGATGCTACCTGCAATACCATGGGACTGAAGCTGTATCATTAACCGTTTATGGGGTACCTTGTCAAAGGCCTTACTAAAGTCAAGATATGCTACATCAACCTGATTTCCCTGATCAAATTGTTCTGTGGCGAAGTTCAAAAAGTCCAAGAGGTTTGTGAGACACGATCGTCCTTTTCTAAATCCATGTTGAGTATCTTGAATCAATCTGCTACCTTCAGATAACTAACTATTCTATCCTTGATAATTGATTCGAGTACCTTGCAGACTAGGGATGTGAGACTTATTGGCCTATAGTTTTCAACTTTCCCTCTTTCTCCTTTCTTGAAAATAGGAACTACATTTGCCCTTTTCCAATCGGTTGGAATTTCATTATGTGAAACTGATCTACAAAATATTATACTAAGTGGAAATGCCAGTTCCTTTTCAGTTTCCCGCAACACCCTAGCATAAATATCATCAGGTCCTGCTGCCTTATTTGGCTTTATTTTCCTGATATGATTGTAAACAACATCACTACCAATGAAATCAACATCATTTGTCAGATCCCATGTATCTGAACTATGGTGTACGGTCGGCAGATTGGTCATATCTTCCAATGTAAACACTGATTTGAACTGCTTGCTCAGCTCCTCAACCATCTCACTATCCTCACCCAATGTAGTCCCGTTTACTTCCAGTGGACCAATTGTGTTAGAAACTTTACTCAGCTTGTAGAAACTAAAGAACTTTTTACTGTCCCCATTACAGTTTCTAGCTAAATCCAGTTCCTTTGCTCGCTTTGCTGCTCTGGTTTTTTGCTTCACAGTGTCTCTAGCTTTTCGATACGCCTTTAGATTAATGACATTTGAGGCTTCTTTAAAAACTCTAAATGCAGTTTTCTTAGCCCTAATTGCTTTTATCACGTCTGGTGTAAGCCATGCTGGCTTTCCTACCCTTCTTTTGCGTCTTTGCTTTTGGGGGACATGTCTAATCTGAGTTTCCTTTAAGTAAGATTTGAACTTTTCCCACATTTCACAGGCATTTAAATTGGAGAATTCTTCTTCCCATCTGATGGCACTTAAAGCCGCTCTCATGCCGTTAAAGTCTGCTTTGTTGAAATTTGGAACCTTTACCAAATTATCCTTGATAGTTTCCCCTACATGTGCCTTGAATCTAACTATGTTATGGTCACTTTTTCCCAGAGTTTCGCCTACAGTCAAGTCTTGAACCAAGTCACTTAAATCCGAGAATACAAGGTCAAGAATGAACCATGCCTGGTAGGTTCCGATACAAACTGGTGTAAGAACAGGTCCTCTTCAAGGCATTTCCTGAACATTTTGCATGATGGGGAGCCAACACCAGCATTTTCATAACCTTTTAGATTAAAGTCACCGAGAATAAGGCACTTCCTCTTAAAGTTTCTACTGATTTCCTCACAAATCACCTTGTCAAGCTCCAGTTGCTGAGAATGTGGCAGGGTTCCTGATCGGTAGAAAGCTCCTATCCTAAGAGTATTGCTGTTGCCTTTTCCCACAGTGACATCAAGCCAAATGGACTCCACAGACACATTTTTATCCCCACCTGCTACTTTTTGAGAACTGAATAAGCTATTCACATAGAGCATTACACCACCCCCCTTTCATTGCTGGACCCCTATTGCACGAAAACATATTGTATCCCTGGATCTCATAGTCCTGTAAGTTATCTCCAAAATATCCTTCACTGACCCATGCCTCCGTAATGCAAACAAAATCCGGTTCCTCCTCAGCAACATAACACTTGAACTCATCAAATTTGGAACGGATACTCTGAGCATTAAACATCATACACTTAACAAATGCTCCATAACCACCTTTGGCTTTTTCATATTGAGGAGTTCTTTTATCACTAGATGAACTATAACTCTGTCCCCTTGAGTTGCTGCTGTCCCTATTTGCAGACTTTGAGGTTCTATTGCCTTGGCTGACACTATTGGAATATTCCTGAGTTGGCAATGCAATTTCATCCCTCCCACCCATTATGCTATCAGAAAAAAAAAAAAAAAGAAAAGGAAGGGGGGAAAAAAACAGAAAATCTAGCCAGAATCTAATTGCAACCATCATGGGTCAACTAAATGCTACTGAGTAAGTACATGAAAGGGTTACAGGAAGTAGAAGCCATAATTATGTGAGAAACCACACTAGGACAATATTGAGTCAGATACTATGTAGCCTATAACATTGGCTTCTTTACCAAAATTGAAAGGTCAGTCATGGTAAAGCTGTTCAGTTGCTAGTTGCAAGATGTGGTCAGGAGGGAAAGGAAAGAAGAAGATGGCCCAGGGTGTCAGTGTGTTTCGGTTTCCAACAGATTTTAAAAAATCGCAAGATTTGGATCAAAAATGTGCTCGAGCAGACCAGTTTGATTATAAAGAGGCCTACATCTGTTCCAATCACTTTACCTGTGCGATTATGATGCATCATACTTGTTGAAATTGAAGATGATGCCTGAAGCCTGTCATAAGCCATCCCTAAGGCCTGATGCAAATCCTTCTGTGGACCTCCCATCCTCATCCTCTAGGTACAAAGATCTGTTTATGCATATCATTGAATGCCAACTATGGCACCAATATCATGTGCGTCAAGGACATAGATGCTGGGGGCAAGAGGTATGTAATGGTCTTCCCTGCTAGAGGTACATGTTTGGGCATGATATCATGGGAGAACACTTCAGTGGACGATGCATGCATAGACACTCACACCCATGTTTTCTTTGTTTGTTCCAAGTTCTTGTATGATTTGTTTCTATGATATATATATATATATATATATATATATATATATATATATATATATATATATACATATATATATATATATATCTATATATTTCATCTCTTCTTCATATGTTTTCCTTTGCATGTGTTCTGAGGCATAATAGTTTAACATGCATGAATTAGAACACATGTGTTATATATGTATGTATATATTTATGCATATGTGTGCAGTCATATATGGATGCACATATGTATGTTTTAAAAATTCCTATTGTTTCCTGCATTAAAGTTCCCTCAGATGTGTTCATCATCTGTTATGATTGGACTATGTTATTTCAAGTTTTCTGGTTGTTTTGGTTATTAAAAAGGCACCAGACCAAAAAAACCCCCAAGAGACCAGAAAAAAAAACGCCCAGAAGTATATGGGAAGACAGGCCCCGCCCGTATCACCATCAGGGCGAGACGGGGGAGGGTTGGGGAAAAGTACGGGCGGAAGAAGGAGGCGCGCGTTGGAGGTGGAATTTGCAAGGGCAAGAAGAGGCGGAGAGTGCATTGAAAGTATTAGAATTTAGATACAGCGTCCAGCACAATCAGAGTAGGTCTGACGAGATTATTCCGATCGCCATTGAACCCCACAAAACAAAAAAACTTCACGAGGGATCATCAACTGCTTCGACTTGAGGGAAGGTCGGAGGAGGAGATTGTAGACGGTCTGTCGGAGTTCGGAGTAACTGGGAGGCAAGGAAGATGAAAGCAAGGAGGGGCTCTGAAATGATTACAACAAACAACGTAATATTAACATTCAACACCACAGATATTCCGCCTGAAATCCAGTGTCGGTTACGTCCGCGTAAAGGTCCGTCTGTTTCTCCCGAATCCCATGAGGTGTTTCAAGTGCCAAAAGTTCGGCCATACCAATAAATTCTGCCGTAATCGCCCTGCATGTGCCAACTGTGCCTCCTACGAACACGTTAGCGAAAATTGCACTTCGGAGACCCCATTTTGTGCGAACTGCGGTGCAGGTCAGGACCCACATACTTCTTTCGACCGAACTTGCCCGGCTTACATCAGAGAGAAAGAGATAATTTACATCAAATACACACAGAAAGTATCATTTCGCGAAGCAAGAGATCATTATGACCAGACACATCCAAGAATATCTTACGCATCCAAAGTTAGAAATAACATGTATTCTTCACAGCACACACAGCCCGACAGAACATCGGAGTTAGTCGCACGATTGACAGCGCTTCTTCGTTCCTTTGGGGTGCCTCCTGTGCCGCAAGCGAGCCAAGGTCACACTGATGCGACAGAGATCCCACCGCCCACAAGTACCGCCGATCGACCATCAGAGACCCCCTCCCGACCAACGGCCGAGGATGGGACGTGGACGCTGGTCCATCGTTCAAAGAGGCCTCCTCTGTCCTCTCCGCCCGGTCCCAGCCCCTCTCCATCTCCCTCGAAATCTCCACCTCCCATTTCCCATCCGCCCTCCAATCCACCCTCGCTTCCCGCACGCACCACTACCACATCCAAACCCAGCCTCTCCACCACGTCCCAACCTGACCCTTCTCCCCTCCCGTAATTCAGGCCTCTCCCCACCCTCGTGTTCCACGTCCGCACCTGCATCGCCGCCCCGACACCAGGAAGCTGAGAGATGCGCCCGCGAGGCGAAACGAGCGCGGCTCGCTGACATGGAAAAGGCCCGCGAGAAGAACCGCCAGGGAGCCGAGGCGGCTGCACCACGGAGGCCGGCAACCCCATCGCCACGACGGCGAATAGAGGGACCGGCTTCGTCCATAAATCAAATGGGTCCTCCTCCACCCCTTCCCGGCTGGGGCCTCAGAAGCGAGGTCTTCCACCATCGAGCTCTCTACCGGGGAGGGGTCACCACGTTCCCGTCCGAGGACTCAGTCCCTTGGGCCGAGTCAGCCCGAAGCCCGCGGGTTACCTCCGGTTTTGAGGGCGGGAACAGGGGAAACCTAACCCGCTCTCGTTTCCCACGTTTTTAGTTCGCAACTTTCATCTTTATATATCTGACGTATGAGTTTTATTCTCCAATGGAATTGTAGAGGGTTGAGAACCAGCCTCAACGACCTCCAAACCATTTTACATTTACGAGTACCATTAGTAGTTTGTCTCCAAGAGACGAAGCTTTCTCCTGATGCACATTTTCACCTCAACAACTACTCTGTGTTACGTAGGATGTTACTCCGCACACTGTAGCACATGGAGGAGTACTTATCGCTGTGCACAACTCTGTTCCCTTCCAGCAAGTATCTATATCTTCAAATATACAGTGTATCGCTGCCCGTATGAAAATAAATCGCCACGCCGTTACCGTATGTAGCGTATATCTCCCGCCGGGCGAGAGGTTCCCACTTTCTGAACTCTCCCAAACGTTGGCGCAGCTCACTCCACCGGTGATGGTATGCGGCGACTTTAACGCCCACCACCCTCTTTGGGGCTCAGCTACCACGACGAGCCGTGGACGTGCAGCCGAATGTTTTGTTCGTGATTTTCCATTATGTGTACTTAATACAGGAAGGCCAACCCATTTTACATTGCCAACTGGGCAGACCTCTGTGCTGGATCTTACCCTTTGCAGTCCAGAACTTGCACCCTTTTTAGAATGGTCCGTGGACGACGATCCACATAACAGTGACCATTTCCTGTTTGGTCTTGTTTCATTAACAGAGTTGTTGTAAGCCGACGACCGTCGAAATGGATATTTCACCGAGCCGATTGGGGTGCGTTCCAAGCAAATCTTGAGAGTAGACTCGGAGACTATCCTGATGAATCCGGCGTTTCCGTGGAGGCATTCACGACGGCAACCGTGGAGAGCGCTCAGCGATGCATTCCTCGTTCTTCCGGAACTTCAGTTCGTGTACCCGTTCCGTGGTGGTCGGAAAAGTGCCGAGAGGCGTTGCGTGCCAGGAAGAAAGCCTTTCGTACCTTTAATAGAAATAGTTGTATGGCAAATTTAATAGCTTTCCGCAAAGCACGGGCATTCGCTAGACGTACTATCGCCCAAGCGAAACGAGATTCATGGAAAGCTTACGTGAACACATTTAATCGATCCACATCACTGTCGTCTGTATGGTCCCGCATTAAGCGCTTTTCTGGAAAGTATACTCCACTCCCACTTCCTACCCTACACATGGCGTGTCGAGATATCATTGACCCAGAAGAAGTAGCGAACGAGATGGGACGAGCTTTGTCAGCACGCTCGGAAAACACATATAACGAGCAATTTCTGAGACACAAGGTTAGGTGCGAGGCACGTCCTCTCGATTTTTCCACCACAGATATCCTCCAGTACAACGTACCATTTTCCATTTATGAATTAACCACAGCAATCAGCACGTTGAAGAGCGTGGCAGAGGGTCCCGACACTATGCATAATGACATTATAAAGCGCTTACCAGCTGCTGCTTTAGAAGCACTTTTGGAAGCCCTAAATGCAATGTGGGCATCGGGCACATTTCCACCTTCATGGCGGGAGGCAATTGTAGTGCCCATACGTAAACAAAATAAAACTGGCACTGATCCACTGCATTACCGTCCAATCTCACTGACTTGCTCCCTTTGTAAACTTTTCGAAAAAATGGTGAATGTCCGATTGATGTGGTTTCTAGAACATAACAATCTACTTACTGTCATACAGAGTGGGTTTCGTAAACACCGTAGCACAATTGACCATATTTTAACACTCGACTCAGTTGTACGCTCTGGTTTCATGAAACGCCACCACACAGCAGTAATATTTTTGACATTGCCGGCGCATATGACACGGCATGGCGTCACGGTATCCTGATGAAGCTGCACAATATGGGAATTAGAGGTCCCATGGGTGTCTTCTTGTCAAATTTTTTGTCTTCCAGAACGTTTCGCGTTAGAATAGGAAATTCTCTATCTGGCACGTTTTCGCAACCTAACGGAGTTCCACAGGGAGCGTACTGAGCGTTGCATTGTTTGCTATTTCAATTAATGACGTAGATACATCGCTGCCAAATTCCGTAGGGAGAGCGCTTTTCGTGGACGATTTCGCCATATGGTCCTCTTCACACTCTGTGCATACGGTTGAGAGACAACTCCAGATGGCTGTTCGGAAGGTGCAAGATTGGTGCAACAAAACCGGTTTCGTAATGTCTACGTCGAAAACCACCGCTGTCCACTTCTGTCGCAAACGCTCTTGTACTGACCCCGTGATTATGCTCAATGGACGCCATATTCCATTCAAACCAGCTGCCAAGTTTCTGGGTGTGTGGATGGATCGCCGACTGACATACACCACCCATATCAACGATCTTGCACAGAAATGTGCAAAGCGACTACAAGTAATGCGTACAGTCTCTAGATGTTCGTATGGAGCAGATAGATATATCTTGCTTCTTATGTATCGATCGCTCGTGCGTTCTAAAATTGACTATGGTTGTTTTATTTATGACGGAGCGTGTGCCACATCCAAGCGTCGCCTTGATGTGATCCACAATATAGCTCTTCGCATCGCTACTGGAGCCTTTCGCACCTCACCGGCTGCTAGTGTAATGGTAGAGGTAGACGAGCCACCTCTTGCACTACGCCGTAAGTTATTGGGCGCGAGATACGCATGCAATGTTGCTCAAAACCGGAACCATCCAGCCTATCGGTGGATATTCTCGAGGACATCAAATGCACGCCACATTACCCGGCGTGGATTACCGTTTTCCACTCGTATGTCCACGATTCTTCGAGAATGTAATATCCGGCCGCGTTCCATAGCACACGTGATCACGCCTAGCATTCCCCCCTGGCAGGTTTTCCCAGTGAAAACCGACATGACACTAACCTGCTCAAAGAAAGGTCAGGTAAACCCGGAGGAACTTCGAACGTTAGCATTGGAAAAAATACACGAATATCACGACTTTTCGCGTTTTTACACGGACGGCTCAAAGTCAGTTTCTGGTGTCGGGTGTGCTTACGTAAGTCGACAAAGTGTTCGATCTTTTTGTTTACCGATGCAAACCTCGATTTTTACTGCCGAACTGTATGCCATTCTACAAGCCCTCTATTTTATACAGAAAGACCGGTCCACGAAATACGTGATTTTCACAGACTCTCTGAGCAGTCTCCAGGCACTGAACATCTTTAATCAGGATAACCGACTTGTTCGGAGGATTATCAAAGTAGTAAAGTCCCTGCATGACATGGGAAAATTTTTAGTGTTTTGCTGGATTCCTAGCCATGTTGGACTCGCCGGAAACGAAGCTGCTGACATAACCGCCAAGCACGCCATTAGCAATGGCCGTGTGGTCCATCTACGGCTCCCTCCAAGAGATATATACCCTCACTATATTGTCAAGTATACATTCAGAATGGCAACGATCCTGGAATTCAAAGTGTAGTAAGCTCAAGGTTTTAAAACCGACACTAGGAAAATGGCTATCCTCTCACCGAACCAAACGTCGGGAAGAAGTAATACTCTGTCGATTGAGAATAGGCCATACCTTTGCAACACATATTTATATGTTGACCGGTAATGACCGTCCCGTATGTCCGCGCTGTTCTAACCCGCTTACCGTGTACCATGTTTTAGTTGGCTGTACACTGCTAGAACCTCTACGACGCCAGATTTTAGGACGGTTGAACACCGACTCTTCTTTACGTATGCTTATAGGGAACGACTCTGAGGCCGTTGCGTCTGGGAATATTTTTATGTTCATTCGACAAGCTCGCTTTGACGTGATATACCCCCATCCGTGAAGATGGATAGTGAGCTATGATAGTAGCACCGTAGATTGATTCCATTCTAGTTATGGGCGCAAAATGACCCTAGATGTCGACGCGCCCCTAAACTCCAACACACCACCACTAGAGGTCGTCTTATCACCAGCATATGCAAAGTTTGGATGACAGAGATCCAATTTATCACAAACTATGCTATTCTCAGCGGGCCGTGTCTGTGATTATTCTGGCAACATACAGGACGGAAGCATATATTGCAGCGTGTTGAAGTGAACCTGGGGTCAATTTCGCGATATAAAAATGTGTAGAATGTAAAAATCATTGATTGTCTTCGTTAAAAAAAAAGTTCATTCTGAATCAACGTGAAAGGAGCTTTCAATTGACGGACATCGTGCCTTCCACCTACTGAAACACTTCCGGCCCGTTTGATGTGTTGTCACCGTCGGGTACTCCGAGACTCATTTGCTTACTTCCGACCTAACTGCACAGCAAATCAGCGGTAAACCTGCATCGCGTCACTAGCGCAAGGTCTGCACCGGCAGGATGTGGCTGCCAGCCCGGTCACGTCCTCCTGGGCGCTGGGAGACGTCAGCCCCTCGTGGGAGGGCGGGGGTGGGGTGAGGATGTGTGTGGCCAAACATTCTTAGCAAATGTGACTTTGACCCTGGACACGTAGTGCGTAACGACGTGCAGGGCCAGAGGGTAGGCCAGCTTGTTCTTTGGACCAACCTCGGACGCGTTGATTGCGACTTTATACTGACGTCTGTCCCGGCCTCCCTCGTCGACAGCTGTCATCCAGAATGTGATTATCGTAGCATTCACCCTGCGGCGTTGCAAGGTAAATATTGAAATGAGCACAGCTATGCAGTTAAAAGTAGCTCGCCGCACAAAGCACATCTGCCACCATTGCACGAAAAACATTACATTCAGGATGTGCTGAAGAATAGAGCAACGCTAACTTGACAGCCCAATCATTGTCTAGCATTTCCCACCTAAATATTGTTTTGCACTGAGACGTAATTGAATTATCACCATGGTCATAGCTGATCTTTTGTTTGGATGCAGCATGGCTGTCCATCCATGGAGGCGGGCCTCATTTTTGTGTGTGTAGTTTTTCTGGTCTACACACACAGAAAAACTAGTTTTTCTAGTTTTTCTGTGTGTGTAGTTTTTCTGTGTGTGTAGTTTTCTGGCCATCTCGTCTTAGAGCTGGAAATGTCAGACGACATTCAACATGGATAAATGCATGCGAATGTGTACTGTTTAATTGTTTTAGTGGTGGGGCTACGGACACAGCCATAATTTTGCCAAGGTGGGAAACCAATGAAAAAGAATGAGAGGGTTAGTTCTAGCGCTGGTAGGTTATGAGTGGTAAAATGGTAAAATATTGACCTCAAGAGAGCTAAAATTTCCCCATGTGTCTGGACCCTCGCTCCGAAGAAAATTATTCCATCCTCTGAATTCTGACATGGCAAAAGACGAAACAGAACAGGGTGGAAGCAACCGAAAGACGATGAAAATATTGTCTCTGGCAAGTAACAGACATTCAGAAGAACAGTATTCGTGCAACCGTTTACCTCGAGTACACCAGCGCACACCTGGCTTGGTTTCCATGGCTTGTGGCACACCACAACCGTCTGACTTTGGTTCACTCGTCCGCACCCGGCTTGGTTTCCGTGGCATGTGGCACACCACGTATTCTGTTCAACCACGCATGTCTTTTCTATGCGTGGGGAAGCAAAATTGATTCAAGTTACGGAAAAGTACGACGTTCTTTTCTTCTTCGGGTAGTGCAATAAGTCTGATCCCAGATATAAATGTGGTGATGATACTTCGGCGTCAGCATGGCGGGTGACCCGGGCAGTATGGCTTGGCTGAGGTGATACGGCTCGGTGTCAGTGTGCCGGGTGGCCCGGGTGGTACGGCTCCGGTTCGGTGTCAGTGTGACGGGTGACCCGGGCGGTACGGCTCCGGTTCGGTGTGTGACTGGTGACCCGGGCGGTATGACCTGACGTGGGCGTGGCCCGGTCGGTGCGGCTCAGTACCGGAACGCGCCGTCATGAGTCAGCGGCGGGGTTGATCGATTGGCGGCTGTCGCCGCGCTGGCCACCTGTGCTCGCGCGCTGTTGTCTGCGCTGGCCGCGCGCGTCGACCCGTGGCTGTGGGCCACCCGGCCCACAGCCACGGGTCGACGGGTCGACGAGTCAGAGCGGCGCCGCGGACGGTCCTCGGACGAGGCCGGCCGTGACGCACACGACTGTCGCGCGAGGTGGTCGGAAGCTCGGCTGCTCCGGAATATTGTGGAGCTTTGTAGAACGTTGCGGCTGTTCGGCTGGCTGGTTGGGCGCCGCGGCGCCCAACCAGCGGCGCGCCGCGGGCAGTTCACTCCGGCGGGATCGGTGGATGCATCCGGTGTGTATGCTTGGATGCAACTACGTTGTGGCGGAGCGATTGCAGGAGCGTTCGACGGCGTAGCTAAAGGCCGGTTCGCATCGCCACCGCGCCAGAAAAAGTCCGTACCGTCCGCCGTGCCGGACAGCGTTCCCCAGGCTGTTCCGCCGGAGACCGGCCAACCGGTCTGTGACGTCACGCTCTGCTGACTCGTCACCGAAGCGTGGCGTCACGCTCTGCTGACACGTCACCGAAGCCGTTATTTTGTCTGCCTGTTATTGAAATATAAACTTGCTTTTATCTGTCCCACGAAAATATCTAAATTATGGTTCAGGTTGGCTGAACGGGCGAGTTCATGTTACCAAACGTATGGATTGTACTGGGTATTAAAGTGGCATATCAACTGTCATGCTTATCTCAATGGCCCACGGCATAGTTGGCTGGCCACCTGTGTATTATAAAGCAGCGCCTACAGTGTTCAGAGTCAAGCTAAATATGTGCATAGTCTACGCAACGATTTGAAGTCGACAGGGCTGCGCCCGACAAGACACCGGGCACGTATGGACATGGGCACGTAGGAACGTGGGCACGTATGGACGTGGGCACGTATGGACGTGGGAACGTATGGACATGGGCACGTAGGGACGTGGGCAGGCACGTGGGCACGTATGGACGTGGGAACGTATGGACATGGGCACGTAGGAACGTGGGCACGTATGGACGTGGGAACGTATGGACATGGGCACGTAGGAACGTGGGCACGTATGGTCATGGGCACGTATGGACGTGGGCACGTATGGACATGGGCACGTAGGAACGTGGGCACGTATGGTCATGGGCACGTATGGACGTGGGCACGTATGGACATGGGCACGTATGGTGATGGGCACGTAAGACCATGGGCACGATCGGAGATGTCCTCGGCGACTCGACGGTACCTGTTCGCGTTGAAAGTGCGACACACCTGCGGCGGGTGTGTCGGCCGCTTCGCCGCGCGACTCGTCTCGTGTAGGTGCGCGCCGTCGCCGATTGGTCGCCGACCGGGGCCCGCCGCCGGCCCGCGAGGTGCAGTGTGACTCGGTACTCCTGTCAACACGATAGGAGTCCAGTCCGGCTGTCGGGCCGTCACTTTTGCCATGTAAGGTAAAAGTACCGGTCCGAAGGCATCTTATCGCAGGAAGGATGCGACAGAGTGATGTGTAGCTCGTACTTTGAACTGACATTCATCTGCGTTTCTTGGTGCTGGGCTCCATATGACCTACGCAGTCGATGCGCCTCAATGCTACAATAACTGACAAACTCCTCCTGTCATGCCTTTTCCTCAGGGATGCTCAAGTGCAAAAACAAAACAACGCACAGCAGCACAAACATAACCATGAAAAGGCCACTTCTTCACATGCACAACTGATCCATCGTGCTAATATCGAATATTGCAATACTGTTGTAATAGTGTACGGAAGACAATGGAGACGTCCGGAGTTTCTAAATTTGCCGTTCCGCATGGTACCATAAATCAGGCATTGGAAGCTTCTAAATTTGATGAATCCTCTCGATTGGCAACACTTCCACAATGTCTCGTCCCGCCTCGCAGCGACTGACTGGTGCTGCCATCAGACGGTGGCAGGAGGAATTGCTAGTTGACGGGCGATTCCGGCGCTGGCTTCACCTGGCTGGCGGGAGGAGCATCAACTTTATTAAGTGCTTCTGGCGCTTCGCTATCTGGTTTTTTAACTCATAGATTGTTGCAACGATATTCAAGGACATCGAAATGTAAGTGTGTGATGTTCTCTGTGGAGTTCTGGAGCGTCATGCCCCGGTCAGCGATATTCTCCATACCTCAGGAGTGGTATACTGCCGGTTAGTGATGCTTTCCATACTTTGGAGTGGTACACCGTCGGTCAGTGATGCTCTCCAAATCTTCTCTGGAGTGGTGTACCGCCGATCAGTGATGCTCTCCATGCCTTCTCTGAGCTTGTTTCCTGTGTTGGCGCTTCGCGGTCTCGAATCCCGCTCGTCTCGTCCATCCCCTCTGAATCTGGAGAAAGTCCTGCAAATGGAAGGCGAGGCGGGATCGCGAGTATGCGGCAGCTAACAAAACCTAGAGTAACTGTAGTCGTGGGTGCATAGCGGAAGCGGTGGGAAGATTTTTTCCAGTCACGATGTTGGCAGAGCTGGAAGGAGGGGAATGGGCTTACCAGCGTTGGAGCAAGGAACATTATTTTCGATTTTGTCTAGTTTCGTGCGGATGTTATATGATTGGTTCTAGTAAGCAACTTGATATCGTGTGATTTGGTACATGTTCCAGTTCACAGTCTTTCAGCAGGATGTGTCTTGTTTTGATTCATCTCTACTGAGGCCATTATGTTTCGTTCATCTGCGCCAATATACGATAACGCGATACAATGCTGCTGTCCGAATCTATCCGAGGATATTTACCGGCGACCGGTTGTGATATAGCCTACCTGCCCTGGGGTCATTGGGGCGGTGAGAGGACGGAACGGCGGCCATCGGGCGGGCCCGGTGACGTAGGCCGGACACCAGTAGCGGCACCCGGTGACGTAGGCCGGACACCAGTAGCGGCGCCCGGTGACGTAGGCCGGACACCAGTAGCGGCGCCCGGTGACGTAGGCCGGACACCAGTAGCGGCGCCCGGTGACGTAGGCCGGACACCAGTGGGCCGGCGCCCGGTGACGTAGGCCGGACACCAGTAGCGGCGCCCGGTGACGTAGGCCGGACACCAGTAGCGGCACCCGGTGACGTAGGCCGGACACCAGTAGCGGCGCCCGGTGACGTAGGCCGGACACCAGTAGCGGCACCCGGTGACGTAGGCCGGACACCAGTAGCGGCGCCCTCTAGCCAACAGGCCCCCGTCTGGATGCCACCAGGTCCGGCGGGTGAATCCGCGTGCCGGTGGCGGACGTGGACGAGTGCCACGGCACGGGCTGGTAGCGCTGTCTGGCCGCCTCGGCTGACCGTGGCGCCACCGGAGCCCGTGGACAACCGCGCCAAATGCGCACACGCCGCAGCACCGGATTATCAGCCGCCGTGGCGCTTTGCATGGACGCTGTACTTTAGAACAGCACCGGATTCGTTCGAGCTTGAAAGAGAGTACTTGGAGCCAAGCCGTCTTAATTAGAGTGCCACAATAACTTGCGGTCGAGCAACCCCAGCGTAGAATTTGTCGAGTCTGGTGTCAAATGCGACCTGACAGTTGAATGCGTCGTAGAAGAACTCGGGGTCCGAACACGCCAGGTGTCCTCGCGTGCGGCAACCAGCAGCCAGTCTGCATGCAGGCAGAAAGGATATGGTCAGATTGGTACCAGTGAGCACGTGCACATTTCACCATTTGCGACTGTACGGGTGGTCCGACCTGCGGGTCTCCCTGGGGCTTTGACCCGGACGAAGTCGTGCATCAGCCGGCGGACTCTGCCGGCCTGGAACCACAGGTGCTGGGAGTGGTATCAGCACGTGCATATTTCACAATTTGTGACTGTAACGATGTTCCGACCTGGAACGGGGGGGGGGGGGCTGGTGGTGGTGTCATCATGGCCACATTTCACCAATTGTGACTGTACCGGTGTTCTGACTTGGAACTGGGGGGTCTGGTGGTGGTGTCAGCACATGCACATTTTACCAATTGTTACTGTAACGGTGTCCCGATTTTTTATATTGGATACCCAAATGCATACATCCATCATATGCGGTGACATTTTTGGTCGTTGTGGTTCCACTATGGAGGTGATTAATGCAATTTGGTTATCATTGGCTAATAAGACACTCCAAGCTTTCACTTACAATAATATCAAATTGTACGGTTTTGATTGCCATATTCAAGCGTGAATCATGCCTGCCAGATGCGTATCGAAATGCGACGCTGTGGGTGAATTGTGGCGAGTGCGCAAGTCGGAACTGACGAATTACTAGTGGAAAAATACTGGGCATCATTATATACCACTTGTGTGTATTGTTCTTGTGTGTGTATAGTCAATGTATAATGGTGTATAATCTTAATCAGTGTATAATCTTAAGAGGTTATTGACGCTATGCGACCTGACAGTTCAATGCGTCGTAAAAGAACTTAGGGTTCTTCGAACACGCCAGATATCCTCGCGTGCGGTAACCAGCAGCCAGTCTGCATGCAGGCAGAAAAGACATGGTCAGATTGGTACCAGTGAGCACGTGCACATTTCACCATTTGCGACTGTACGGGTGGTCCGACCTGCGGGTCTCCCTGGGGCTTTGACCCGGACGAAGTCGTGCATCAGCCGGCGGACTCTTCCGATCTGGAACGGCAGGTGCTGGTAATGCTGACAGCACGTGCATATTTCACAATTTGTGACTGTAACGGTGTTCCGACCTTGAACGGGAAGGGGACTGGTGGTGTCAGTACGTACGCATTTCGCAAATTGTGACTGTTACGTTGCTCTGACCTGGAACGGAGGGGCAGCTGGTGGTGGTGTCAGCACGTGCACATTTCGCCAATTGCCGCTGTATCGGCGGTCCGACTCGCTTGACTCTGTGGGGCTCTGACCCGGACGTAGTCGTACGTCAGCCGACGGATGACCCCGCCCTGGAACGGCGGGGGCTGGTGTGGTGTCGGGCCGCCACACCTGTACGAAGCCATGGTTCTCGGTGGCGATCAGCGTCAGGAGCGGCGCTGACTTGGTGCTCCGCGGACATGACTCATGTGTTCTTCCTGTGGTCCAGCTGACAGGGCTCCCAGTGGCCATTGGCGTGACTTCCGCTGCTGGTGTGTGGTGAATGCGATTAGTGTTGTCACTTGATCTGGGCCTCTCGGTATCCGTGTTTGCCACGCGGTACTGCCGTGCCTGTTGACCTGAATACTAGCAAGTTTCACACATTCCACCTCTTCTGTTCACACATGGTCGAGGCGCCCTAAAGCCCAAATAACAACAAATAACAACTTCTGTTCGCACATTCCACTTGTTCTGCTGCTCACACATATGTCTTCTGCCGTTCGCACATTCCACCTATTCAGCTGTTCTAACAGCGAACTTCGTTATCTCTCAGACGTGTTGTGTCGTTTTGGCCTTTGTGTAGTTAGAACCGAACATGCCATTGTGCAGCGGGACTGCCTACATGTTTACTCATTGTTTGCTTATGTTGTTCCCTTTTCTCAGCCCTGTTGTCTGTGTCATTTTCGTTCCCACCGGTCTCCGCCTTCAGATTAAGGCCGTTTTTCACTGATGCCCGTTTCAAATGTGCACCGTGTGAACAATGCGACTTGCCACCCAGTGCTTAAGGAAATAATCAAGAAAAAGAATGCCTTCGCCCTTTGTGGCCACAGTTCTGTTTTCTCCACCGCTCCGTTGTTTGCTCACTTGTCTGGATGTTCCGTTTCCCTTGTTCTGTTCTGCTCCACCGGTCGTCGCCGGCTCTCCAGTGTTCCGTGCTGTGGCTGGTTCGGCGCCAGTGCAGTGGATCTGGCCAGCTACTGTTGCCGACACTCGCCCCCCGATGAGGCATCACCTTTCCGTGGTGGGGGGATTGCGTGCCTTAAGGATCCGGCGGCCAGACCACCAGGCGGCCGGGGAGAGGTCAGACTAAGAGTGCCTCACTCGTCCTTCCATCCATGCGTTCCCAGTCCAATCCAAATATCATCCCCGCATCCATGTCCTTCATCTGGCCCTGCAACACCAACTGTCCCTACCATGAGCAGGCAGGACAACTTCCCCGGTCCTGCCCACCAGCTCCGTTTTTATCGGGGTAGCCGCGCCCCCTCGGCCCGTCCCCAGGGGTTGACGGAGTCCTGGAGGTTGAGGTCCCCCGTCGCACGGTGCTAGTTGTGACGGGGGACCAACACACCTCTTTGGTCCTGATATCCCGGAGGGGCGGGCGGGTCCGTGGGGCCTCACGCGGGCCAAGTGGCTGGTCGCCTCGGGCTGGGGGCCTGGGTTTCCCAGTGCCTGCCGGCCCGGCCGGCCGGGGTCAAGGGGTGGGTGGCGCTGGATCCTGGTCGGGGTGGTGAGCTTCTCTCTCCCGACCGGGTGATGGTGTCGCCTGCCCCGTATAGTTTCTCGTTCACCTGGCGTCCTCCCGTTCGCGGGATCAAGGCGTCCTCCCAGTTGAGCCCCCAGGGGGTGGGGTGTCACGAGAGGCCGAATAGAATCATACTACATGGCAAATCATAATCTAAACTCAAATCCTGGGACTTCTCGGAAGGACCAGACTGGCCAAATCCGCGAGGGGCATGGGCGCGTGACCAATTGTAGTGTGCAAACCCATAGCTTTCGCACACTTGTTTTCAAAGCAGTGGAGGGATCAAGACCGCTAGCGACCTTATCACCCTTCCAGCGTCGTGATGGTTGTGACAGACTTGGAACTATCCTGAGGTGTGAACGACTGAGAGACGGTGGACTTGAAGTAGAGTTCGGAAACAGTAAGGAAGCAGAAAAGGCAATGGCAGCTACTGAGTTTAAGTTTGCGATTCGTAGTCACAAGGGGAGTCACGATGTTGCTATCCCAATGCTGGTCTCTATGCATAAAACGAAAAACTCTGTGAAAGGTATCATCAATTGTTATGACCTTCTAGGTGTAAGCGACGAAGATATCGTTGATGGCCTGAACGAGTTTGGAGTGGTGGAGGCCAGACGCATTCGTATTCGTAAGGGTAATACTATGGTACCAACCAATAACATCATTTTAACTTTCAGCCGACCTGACTTGCCACCCGATATTCGCGTAGGCTATGCCAAGGTGAAGATTCGTCGTTTTATCCCAAACCCGATGAGATGCTACGGATGCCAGAGGTTTGGACATACCAAACAAAACTGTAGGAATCGCCAGCTCTGCGGCAGGTGCTCATCACCGGAGCATGATGACTCACAGTGCAGCGCAGATAAACCGTGGTGCTCCAACTGTGGAAGCGACCAGATACCACACTCTGCGTATGACAGGTCGTGTCCGACATATCTCAAGGAAAGAGAGATCATGTCTATCAAGGTCACCAGAAACTTATCATTTAGAGAGGCAAGGCAGGCTTACGACGCTGCCCACCCGAGGGTATCTTACGCCGCAATCGCCAAAGCCAACAGAACCACACTAGCTGTACCAGAAATTCAGAGAGGGAGTGCCGCGGACCTTCTCTCGCAACTCGGCGAACTCCTTCGCTCTTTCGGCATGACGTGTGTACCACTGACTGAAAGAAGTACGTTGCCACCGAAAGAGAGGGCAACCCGTAGCGGTACCTCGACTGATACCCCACCTACGCATGAAAGGACCCGCGACGTCTCTGTACCTCGCGCACATGCAATAAGTTTTGCGCAAAGTGGGTTGCCCGCTGAAATCTCCGCCACTGCCTCCTTGGAGCCAGAGGTGGGAGAGTGGCGTGAGGTGCAGCGGAGGAAGCTTCCCAACAAACCCTCAGCTTCCACATTGGCACCTACGTCAGCAATCCTTCCATCCACCAATACCAAACCGGCCCCAAGTCCCCCCTCCCTCTCGTCTCCCAACTCCACTTCCACACCCTCACCAGCACCATCCTATGAACCCAAACCCTTGTCACCTACTTCCAGTCAGCCCACCTCCATCACCCGGGGACGTACAACCCGACGAGAGTCGGTCACCTCGAGCCCGGAGCCCGGGAGCCAACGCCATATCGTGACCCCTCCGCCTTCGTCACCAATCCGGAACGTGATGGGACCCCGGAAGTCCCCTCGCGTCGAGCCGGACACACACCGATTTCTCCCCGACCTCGAGCCGCGTTGCAAAGCGGACCCTACCTGGGGCGGTGTCACCAACAGAATTGGGTATTTCACGCACGCGCCCACGACATCAAACATCCCCGGTTGCAAAACCTGCAACTGAGCAGCACTAGTTTGGATCTGAAATCTTAGTCGTCTTAACAACATTTCACTTCTTCAAATTTTAATTTGAATGCCTCCTTCACATGGAATTTTACAATGGAACTGCAGAGGGCTGAAAACTAGTTTATTGGATCTCCAAGCTGTGACCAGCAAGTACCTCCCAGCTGCCATCTGTCTCCAAGAGACGAAGCTGGCATCGGATGCCCGTTGCATTATTAAGGGATATTCCGTATTTCGAAAGGATATTCAGACTGACACCGTTGCGCACGGCGGCGTGCTTTTAGCCGTACACCACACCATACCTGTACATGAATTAGTTTTGCAAACCTGTCTACAAGCTGTTGCTGCTCGTATCAACTTGAACCAACGTGCACTGACAATTTGTTCTGTGTACTTGCCGCCAGGACTCTCTCTTCCTGCTGCAGATCTCCATCTGCTAATGCTGGAACTCCCTCCCCCAGTTTTACTGTTGGGAGACTTTAACGCACACCATACCGTATGGGGATGTTTCGCCACAAACTTACGTGGCCGCCTCTTAGAATCCTTCATTCACGACGAAGCCCTCTGCCTTTTAAACACAGGATCCCAGACACATATTGCCCTCCCATCCGGAAATAAGTCTGTTTTAGATCTAAGTCTGTGCAGCCCTCAGCTGTTTCAATCTTTCACTTGGTCGGTGGCCGACGACCCATTGGGCAGCGACCACTTTCCGGTATGGTTGGCTTACCAAGATGAATTAGTCCTTAGGCCGAGACCAAGGCGATGGAATTTAAAAAAGGCCAAATGGACCGACTTCGAGAATAGACTTGAAGCAAATTTTTCTGCCAATTCTCTCTGTTTGCCAAAATCCATAGAAGAATTTACCTTAGTGCTCATCAACTGTGCTATTGTTTGCATCCCAAGAACTACTGGTGCCCCCCGACGTTCCGCAGTCCCATGGTGGACGGACGAGTGCGGAAGCGCCATTCGTGCACGCAAACGGGCATTCAGAGCATTCAACCACAACTGTACCGACGAAAATCGCATAGCGTTTCTTCGTGCCAGAGCCTCTTCTCGTCGAACTTGCCTGGAAGCCAAACGGGTATACTTCCGCTCCTTTTTAAACACTCTCACCCACCGAACACCAGTCGCCCAAATATGGACGCGTATTAACAGGATCGCGGGAAAGTTCTCGTCCACACCACTGCCTGTACTGCAGGTAGGAAGTCGGGTCATCTCTGATCCTTCCGTCGTGGCCAATGAAATTGCACGTGCGCTATCGGAACGCAGCCGAGAGGGAAGCTTTGAGCCACAAATCGCACGCTCCCAAACCCGCCACGAACGACCTCCAATAGACTTTTCAACCACCGAGATACTTTCATACAACGCACCATTCACCGCGACTGAGCTGCTTTCCGCCGTGAATGCCCTACGGAGTGTATCTGAGGGCCCTGATGAAGTGCACAACGACATGCTAAAACATCTTCCTCCCAATGCGCTCCACGTGCTTTTAGGACTTTTCAACGGACTATGGGAAAGAGGAGGCTTTCCACCCTCATGGCGAAAAGCAACAATAATTCCGATTCTGAAGCCTGGCAAGAGTGGATCTGATCCAATACATTACCGACCCATCGCCCTCACCTCATCATTATGCAAACTCATGGAGAGAATGGTGAACGTACGTTTGATGTGGTTTTTGGAGCACTCCAAATTTTTTACAAACGCGCAGTGTGGTTTTAGAAAGAACCGCTGTACAGTTGACCATATTTTATCACTAGACACAGTGATACGAACAGAGTTTCAACGCAAACGACACATTGGCGCTGTCTTCTTCGACATTGAGGGCGCATATGATACGACTTGGCGACGTGGCATTCTTCTAAAAGTTTTTAGGCACGGTATACGCGGACATATGGGGAAATTTTTGCAAAACTTCCTAGCCGACCGATCCTTCTGTGTCCGAGTGGGGAATCGGTATTCTGATAGCTACCCACAACCTAATGGTGTTCCACAGGGCAGCATTTTGAGCGTTCCCCTGTTCGGAATTATGATTAATGACATCGGCGACAACCTCCCATCTACCATCGGGCGATCGTTGTTTGTGGACGATTTCGCCATTTGGTGTCCTGGTTCGAAGGTCTCCTCCATGGAAAGGCAGCTCCAGTCTGCCGTAACACGACTACAGCGATGGAGTTCGGCCAACGGGTTCCACTTTTCAACTTCTAAAACTGTCTGTATTCATTTCTGCCGGCGGCGACAGTGTTCCCGGGATCTGTCGCTTAGCCTCTATAGAGAGACCATCCCTTGCAAATCGGTGGTTCGTTTCCTTGGAATTCACTTTGATACGCGACTTTCGTACAAGGAACATTTTAAGGTCATACGTGAGCAATGTTTTAGATCTATGAACATCTTAAAATGCATATCTCGTACTACATATGGGGCGGACAGGAGAACCCTGCTTGTCTTGTATAGATCCTTAATTCGCTCAAGACTTGACTACGCTAGGTTTGTGTATGACTCTGCAAGCGATTCCACCAAGCGTACTTTAAATACGATACACCACTCTGCACTGCGCATCGCTACTGGAGCATTCCGCACCTCGCCAACAGCGAGTCTCCTTGTTGAAGCAAACGAACCATCGCTCGCCGTGCGCCGTCAGATGCTGGGCATGCGGTATTCTATCAAGCTGGCACAGCTTCCCGACCACCCCACATATCAAGCGGTCTTTTCACCTCATAACTTCCGTCTGTTTCAACACAGACGGCCTCCATATATGAATCCGTTCTGTTTAAGAATTCGATAACTATTTCAGGAGAGTGGGATCAGGCTGCGTGGTGTCCTCCGGACAACACAAATCGGAACTCCCCATGGAAATTGAGCTCCCCAAGTATTGATCTCTCTGTAGCCAAAACATGCAAACAAAGTACCACATGCATAGAATTGCAGGCACACGCCCTGGAGACCATTCGGTCGTACGAGGGGTATACAGCCACATACACCGATGGCTCTAAAACTGATACAGGCGTCGGAAGCGCTTTTGTATGTGGTAATACTATTCGGGGCTTTACACTGCCATAACATACATCCGATTTCACAGCAGAACTGGTGGCTATTGCCAAGGCTCTTTCTTTTATCCAGGTAGGCGACGGAGATCTACACCTGATCTTGTCTGATTCTCTCAGTAGTCTTATAGCCCTGAAACGATTTAACCCCCCTAACCCCATGATACAAGACATACTGCTGCTCATTTCTTCCCTAGCTAAAAGTGTGGTACTGTGTTGGATACCAAGCCACGTCGGAATTATTGGAAACGAGCTCGCGGACGCTGCAGCTAAACGCTCAGCGAATGCACACTGCACGCGTCGGTTGCCACTCCCTGCAAGGGACTTCTACCGAAGTATATCTGTTTACCTACAAACCAAGTGGCAGTCTTCTTGGGATGCTGTCCTGGGCAACAAACTGAAGGTGTTAAAACCCCATCTGGGGGCATGGCAGTCCTGCTCGCGACGATCGAGGCGTGAGGAAGTGATTCTGTGCCGCCTTCGGTTAGGACACACGTATTTTACACATCGCTACCTTCTATGCTCGGAAGAACGGCCAGTCTGTCCACGTTGCGGGGACAACCTGTCTGTGGCCCATATTTTCAGCACATGTTGTCATCTTCGAGCGGAACGTCGTCGCTTCTTTGGAACCCCATCGCCCACCCTGGTGGAACTACTGGGCGACGGGTCACACTATGTCGCTGAACTGTTCCCATTCCTTTCTGCGATTGGAATTGACGTCGTGTACTCACGCCAACAAAGGTAGGATATAAGCGCCAAACATTTTTATCTTCTCTTAACACGCCATCAGGAAGTGCACTAGCGAATTGTAACCCCAGTCCTCCAATTTACTCCACGTCGATACGTCCACAACTGGTTTGACTGACGAAGTTATGGGCGCTATATAACCTTTGCAGTTGATGCGCCCCAAAACACCAATAACAACAACAACAACGTCACCAGACCACCTCACACGAATACTGCCTGACGTCACCAGACCACCTCACACGAATACTGCCTGACGTCACCAGACCACCTCACACGAATACTGCCTGACGTCACCAGACCACCCCACACGAATACTGCCTGACGTCACCAGACCACCTCACACGAATACTGCCTTAATATAAATATACTAAAAAAAGCGCTCCTTCTCGGGGTCAGAGTCACAGCGACCCAGAGCCTTGGCACTTACCCATTACCCACCGACACACCTAATGATGACACGAACTCACACCGGAAAAGAAAAGGGCGGGTTCGAGCCATACGGAAGGGAAAGGCGCCACCGCGCGAAAGGGCCGCCCTCAGGCCCCCAACAGTTCCCCCCCCCAGGGACACCCGTCATAACAACACAGAACGAAGTGGCAGGGAGTTGGCACGCACAGTTGAACAATAAGATGCGTTCCATAAAACCACAGCTGGGAGACTGGTCATCATGCCATCTCAGATCAGGAATGATGAAGTGACTCTATGTAGATTACGAACTGGCCACACACACGCTACTCACCAATACCTCCTCTACGGGAAGAGAGAGGCCAAGTGCCCTCGCTGTCTGGAAACTCTCACGGTGCGACACGTGCTCTTTTTCGTGCAAGCACTTTCAAGGGAGCGAAGGTT